>JAWPHD010021417.1:0-28317 GCA_037043455.1 Cyrtodaria siliqua | reverse complement strand
TGTAAGAACTGAATATATATCTATAAGAACTAAATATATATGTGTAAGAACTGAATATATATGTGTAAGAACTGAATATATGCGTAAGAACTGAATATATGCGTAAGAACGGAATATATATGCGTAAGAACTGAATATATATGTGTAAGAACTGAATATATATGCGTAAGAACTGAATATATATGCGTAAGAACTGAATATATATGCGTAAAAACTGAATTTATATGCTTAAGAACGGAATATATATGCGTAAGAACTGAATATATATGTGTAATACCTGAATATATATGTGTAAGAACTGAATACATATGCGTAAGAACGGAATATATATGTGTAAGAACTGAATATATATCTATAAGAACTGAATATATATGTGTAAGAACTGAATATATATTTGTAAGAACTGAATATATATGCGTAAGAACTGAATATATATGTGTAAGAACTGAATTAATATGTGTAAGAACTGAATATATATGTGTAAGAACTGAATATATGCATAAGAACGGAATATATGCGTAAGAACTGAATATATATGTGTAAGAACTGAATATATATGTGTTAGAACTGAATATGTATGTGTAAGAACTGAATATATATGCGTATGAACTGAATATATATGTGTAAGAGCTGAATATATATGTGTAAGAACTGAATATATATGCGTAAGAACTGAATATATATGCGTAAGATCGGAATATATGTGTAAGAACTGAACAAATATGCGTAAGAATTGAATATATATGCGTAAGAACTGAATATATGTGTAAGAACTGAATATATATGTGTTAGAACGGAATATATATGTGTAAGAACTGAATATATATGTGTAAGAACTGAATATATATGTGTAAGAACTGAATATATATGTGTAAGAACTGAATATATATGCGTAAGAACGGAATATATATGTGTAAGAACTGAATATATATGTATAAGAACTGAATATATATGTGTAAGAATTGAATATATATATGTAAGAACTGAATATATGCGTAAGAACTGAATATATGCGTAAGAACGGAATATATATGCGTAAGAACTGAATATATATGTGTAAGAACTGAATATATATGTGTAAGAAATGAATATATATGCGTAAGAACGGAATATATATGTGTAAGAACTGAATATATATGTGTAAGAACTGAATATATATGCGTAAGAACTGAATATATATGCGTAAGAACTGAATATATATGCGTTAGAACGGAATGAAGATGCGTAAGAACGGAATATATATGTGTAAGAACTGAATATATTTGTGTAAGAACTGAATATATATGTGTAAGAACTAAATATATATGTGTAAGAACGGAATATATATGTGTAAGAACTGAATATATATGTGTTAGAACTGAATATATATGTATAGGAACTGAATATATATGCGTCAGAACAGAATATATATACGTAAGAACTGAATATATATTCGAAAGAACTGAATATATATGCGTAAGAACTGAATATATTTGCGTAAGAACTGAATATATATGTGTAAGAACTGAATATATTTGTGTAAGAACTGCATATATATGTGTAAGAACTGAATATATAAGCGTAAGAACGGAATATATATGTGTAAGAACGGAATATATATGTGTAAGAACTGAATATATATGTGTAAGAACTGAATATATATGTGTTAGAATGGAATATATATGCGTAAGAACGGAATATATATGTGTAAGAACTGAATATATATGTGTAAGAACTGAATATATAGGTGTAGAACTGAATATATATGTGTAAGAACTGAATATATATGTGTAATAACTGAATATATATGTGTAAAGAGCTAAATATATATGTGTAAGAACTGAATATATATGCGTAAGAACTGCATATATATGCGTAAGATCGGAATGTATGTGTAAGAACTGAACATATATGCGTAAGAATTGAATATATATGCGTAAGAACTGAATATATGCGTAAGAACTGAATATATATGTGTAAGAACTGAATATATTTGTGTAAGAACTGCATATATATGTGTAAGAACTGAATATATATGTATAAGAACTGAATATAAATGTGTAAGAACTGAATATATATGTGTAAGAAATAAATATATGCATAAGAACGGAATATATGCGTAAGAACTGAATATATATGTGTAAGAACTGAATATATATGTGTTAGAACTGAATATATATGTGTAAGAACTGAATATATATGTGTAAGAACTGAATATATATATGTAACAACTGAATATATATGCGTAAGAACTGAATATATGCGTAAGAACTGAATATATGTGTAAGAACTGAATATATGCGTAAGAACTGAATATATATGTGTAAGAACTGAATATATTTGTGTAAGAACTGCATATATATGTGTAAGAACTGAATATATATGCGTAAGAAAGGAATATATATGTGTAAGAACTGAATATATATGTGTAAGAACTGAATATATATGTGTTAGAACGGAATATATATGTGTAAGAGCTGAATATACATGTGTAAGAACTGAATATATAGGCGTAAGAACTGAATATATATGCGTAAGATCGGAATATATGTGTAAGAACTGAACATATATGCGTAAGAATTGAATATATATGCGTTAGAACTGAATATATGCGTAAGAACTGAATATATGCATAAGAACGGAATATATGCGTGAGAAGTGAATATATATGTGTAAGAATTGAATATATATGTGTTAGAACTGAATATATATGTGTAAGAACTGAATAAATATGTGTAAGAACTGAATATATATGTGTAAGAGCTGAATATATATGCGTAAGAACTGAATACATGCGTAAGAACTGAATATATGCGTAAGAACTGAATATATGCGTAAGAACTGAATATATATGTGTAAGAACCTGAATATATTTGTGTAAGAACTGCATATATATGTGTAAGAACTGAATATATATGTGTAAGAATTGACTATATATGCGTAAGAACTGAATATATGCGTAAGAACTGAATATATATGTGTTAGAACGGAATAAATATGTGTAAGAACTGAATATATATGTGTAAGAACTGAATATATATGTGTAAGAACTGAATTTATTTGTGTAAGAACTGAATATATATGTGTAAGAACTGAATATATATGCGTAAGAACGGAATATATATGTGTAAGAACGGAATATATATGTGTAAGAACTGAATATATATGTATTAGAACTGAATATATATGTGTAAGAACTGAATATATATGTGTAAGAACTGAATATATATGCGTAAGAACGGAATATATATGTGTAAGAACTGAATATATATGTGTAAGAACTGAATATATATGTGTTAGAACGGAATATATATGTGTAAGAACTGAATATATATGTGTAAGAACTGAATATATATGTGTAAGAGCTGAATATACATGTGTAAGAACTGAATATATATGCGTAAGAACTGAATATATATGTGTTAGAACGGAATATATATGTGTATGAACTGAATATATATGTGTAAGAACTGAATATATATGTGTAAGAGCTGAATATACATGTGTAAGAACTGAATATATATGCGTAAGAACTGATTATATAAGCGTAAGATCGGAATATATGTGTAAGAACTGAACATATATGCGTAAGAATTGAATATATATGCCTAAAAACTGAATATATGCGTAAGAACTGAATATATGCGTAAGAACTGAATATATATGTGTTAGAACAGAATATATATGTGTAAGAACTGAATATATATGTGTAAGAACTGAAGATATATGTGTAAGAACTGAATATATATGCGTAAGAACGGAATATATATTTGTAAGATTTGAATATATATGTGTATGAACTGAATATATATGTGTAAGAACTGAATATATATGTGTAAGAACTGAATATATGTGTAAGAACTGAATATATATGTGTGCGAACAGAATAGATATGAGTAAGAACGGAATATATATGAGTAAGAACTAAATATATATGCGTAAGAACGGAATATATATGCGTAAGAACGGAATATATATGCGTAAGAACGGAATATATATGTGTAAGAACTGAATATATGTGTAAGAACTTAATATATACGTGTAAGAACTGAATACATATGTGTACGAACTGAATATATATTTGTAAGAACTGAATATATATGTGTAAGAACTGAATATATATGCGTAAGAACGGAACATATATACGTAAGAACTGAATATATGCGTAAGAAACTGAATATATGCGTAAGAACGGAATATATATGCGTAAGAACGGAATATATATGTGAAAGAACTGAATATATATGTGTAAGAACTAAATATATATGTGTAAGAACTGAATATATATGTGTAAGAACTGAATATATATGTATAAGAACTGAATATATATGTGTAAGAACTGAATATATATGTGTAAGATCTGAATATATATGTGTAAGAACTGAATATATATGTGTAAGAACTGAGTATATATGTGTAAGAACTGAATATATATGCGTATGAACGGAATATATATGTGTAAGAACTGAATATATATGCGTAAGAACGGAATATATATGCCTAAGAGCGGAATATATATGCGTAAGAACAGAATCTATATGTGTAAGAACGGAATATAGATGCGTAAGTACGGAATATATATGCGTAAGAACGGAATATATATTTGTAGGAACTGAATATATATGTGTAAGAACTGAATATATATGTGTAAGAACAGAATATATATGTGTAAGAACTGAATATATATGCGTAAGAACGGAATATATATGCCTAAGAACTGAATATATTTGCGGAAGAACTGAATATATATGTGTAAGAACGGAATATATAGGCGTAAGAACGGAATATATATGCGTAAGAACGGAATATATATGCGTAAGGACGGAATATATGCGTAAGAACGTAATATATATGCGTAATAACGGAATATATATGCGTAAGTACGGAATATATATGTGTAAGAACTGAATATATATGTGTAAGAAATGAATATATATGCGTAAGAACGGAATATATATTTGTCAGAACTGAATATATATGTGTAAGAACTGAATATATATGTGTAAGAACTGAATATATATGTGTAAGAATGGAATATATATGCCTAAGAACTGAATATATATGCGTAAGAACGGAATATATATGTGCAAGAACTAAATATATATGTGTAAGAACGGAATATATATGTGTAAGGACGGAATATATATCTATAAGAACTGAAAATATATGTGTAAGAACGGAATATATATCTGTAAGAACTGAATATATATGTGTAAGAACTGAATATATATGTATAAGAACTGAATATATATGAGTAAGAACGGAATATATATGCGTAAGAACTAAATATATATGCGTAAGAACGGAATATATATGCGTAAGAACGGAATATATATGCGTAAGAACCGAATATATATGTATTAGAACGGAATATATATGTGTAAGAACTGACAATATATGTGTAAGAACTGAAGATATATGCGTAAGATCGGAATATATATGCGTAAGAACGGAATATATATGCGTAAGAACGGAATATATATGCGTAAGAACGGAATATATATGTGTAAGAACTGAATATATATGTGTAAGAACGCAATATATGTGTAAGAACTGAATATATATGTGTAAGAACTGAATATATATGTGTAAGAACGAGACATATATGTGTAAGAACTGAATATATATGTGTAAGAACTGAATATATATGTGTACGAACTGAATATTTATGCGTAAGAACGGAATATATATGGGTAAGAACTAAATATATATGTGTAAGAACTGAATATATATGTGTAAGAACTGAATATATATGTGTAAGAACTAAATATATATGCGTAAGCTCGGAATATATATGCGTAAGAACGGAATATATATGCGTAAGAACTGAATATATATGTGTAAGAACTGAATATATATGCGTAAGAATGGAATATATATGCGTAAGAACGGAATATATATGCGTAAGAACTAAATATATATGCGTAAGAACTAAATATATATGCATACGGAATATATATGCGTAAGAGCGGAATATATATGCGTAAGAACGGAATATATATGCGTAAGAACGGAATATATATGTATTAGACCTGAATATATATGTGTAAGAACTGACAATATATGTGTAAGAACTCAAGATATATGCGTAAGATCGGAATATATATGCGTAAGAACGGAATATATATGCGTGAGAACGGAATATATATGCGTAAGAACGGAATATATATGTGTAAGAACTGAATATATATGTGTAAAAACGGAATATATATGTGTAAGAACTGAATATATATGTGTAAGAACTGAATATATATGTGTAAGAACGAAATATATATGTGTAAGAACTGAATATATACGTGTAAGAACTGAATATATATGTGTAAGAACTGAATATTGAATATATATGTGAAAGAACTGAATATATATGCTTAAGAACGGAATATATATTTGTAAGAACTGAATATATATGTGTATGAACTGAATATATATGTGTAAGAACTGAATATATATGTGTAAGAACGGAATATATATGCGTAAGAACGGAATATATATGCATAAGAACGAATATATATGCGTAAGAACGGAATATATATGTGTAAGAACTGAATATATGTGTAAGAACTGAATATATATGTGTAAGAACGGAATATATATGCGTAAGAACGGAATATATATGCGTAAGGACGGAATATATTTGTGTAAGAACTGAATATATATGTGTAAGAACTGAATATATATTTGTAAGAACTGAATATATATATGTGTAAGAACTGAATATATATGTGTAAGAACTGAATATATATGTGTAATAACTGAATATATATGCGTAAGATCGGAATATATATGTGTAAGAACTGAATATATATGTGTAAGAACTGAATATATATGTGTTAGAACTGAATATATATGTGTAAGAACTGAATATATATGTGTAAGAACTGAATATATGTGTAAGAACTGAATATATATGTGTGCGAACTGAATATATATGTGTAAGAACTGAATAGATATGAGTAAGAACGGAATATATATGAGTAAGAACTAAATATTTATGCGTAAGAACGGAATATATATGCGTAAGAACGGAATATATATGCGTAAGAACGGAATATATATGCGTAAGAACGGAATATATATGTGTAAGAACTGAATATATATGTGTAAGAACGCAATATATGTGTAAGAACTGAATATATATGTGTAAGAACTGAATATATATGTGTAAGAACGAAACATATATGTGTAAGAACTGAATATATATGTGTAAGAACTGAATATATATGTGTACGAACTGAATATTTATGCGTAAGAACGGAATATATATGGGTAAGAACTAAATATATATGTGTAAGAACTCAATATATATGTGTAAGAACTGAATATATATGTGTAAGAACTAAATATATATGCGTAAGCTCGGAATATATATGCGTAAAAACGGAATATATATGCGTAAGAACTGAATATATATGTGTAAGAACTGAATATATATGCGTAAGAATGGAATATATATGCGTAAGAACGGAATATATATGCGTAAGAACTAAATATATATGCGTAAGAACTAAATATATATGCGTAAGGACGGAATATATATGCGTAAGAGCGGAATATATATGCGTAAGAACGGAATATATATGCGTAAGAACGGAATATATATGTATTAGACCTGAATATATATGTGTAAGAACTGACAATATATGTGTAAGAACTCAAGATATATGCGTAAGATCGGAATATATATGCGTAAGAACGGAATATATATGCGTAAGAACGGAATATATATGCGTAAGAACGGAATATATATGTGTAAGAACTGAATATATATGTGTAAAAACGGAATATATATGTGTAAGAACTGAATATATATGTGTAAGAACTGAATATATATGTGTAAGAACGAAATATATATGTGTAAGAACT
Organism: Cyrtodaria siliqua; assembly: GCA_037043455.1. Lineage (NCBI taxonomy): Eukaryota > Metazoa > Mollusca > Bivalvia > Adapedonta > Hiatellidae > Cyrtodaria > Cyrtodaria siliqua. Next base: position 20,475 of record JAWPHD010021417.1, on the reverse strand, counting down.
GAATATATACGTGTAAGAACTGAATATATATGTGTAAGAACTGAATATTGAATATATATGTGAAAGAACTGAATATATATGCTTAAGAACGGAATATATATTTGTAAGAACTGAATATATATGTGTATGAACTGAATATATATGTGTAAGAACTGAATATATATGTGTAAGAACGGAATATATATGCGTAAGAACGGAATATATATGCATAAGAACGAATATATATGCGTAAGAACGGAATATATATGTGTAAGAACTGAATATATGTGTAAGAACTGAATATATATGTGTAAGAACGGAATATATATGCGTAAGAACGGAATATATATGCGTAAGGACGGAATATATTTGTGTAAGAACTGAATATATATGTGTAAGAACTGAATATATATTTGTAAGAACTGAATATATATATGTGTAAGAACTGAATATATATGTGTAAGAACTGAATATATATGTGTAATAACTGAATATATATGCGTAAGATCGGAATATATATGTGTAAGAACTGAATATATATGTGTAAGAACTGAATATATATGTGTTAGAACTGAATATATATGTGTAAGAACTGAATATATATGTGTAAGAACTGAATATATGTGTAAGAACTGAATATATATGTGTGCGAACTGAATATATATGTGTAAGAACTGAATAGATATGAGTAAGAACGGAATATATATGAGTAAGAACTAAATATATATGCGTAAGAACGGAATATATATGCGTAAGAACGGAATATATATGCGTAAGAACGGAATATATATGCGTAAGAACGGAATATATATATGTAAGAACTGAATATATATGTGTAAGAACGCAATATATGTGTAAGAACTGAATATATATGTGTAAGAACTGAATATATATGTGTAAGAACGAAACATATATGTGTAAGAACTGAATATATATGTGTAAGAACTGAATATATATGTGTACGAACTGAATATTTATGCGTAAGAACGGAATATATATGGGTAAGAACTAAATATATATGTGTAAGAACTCAATATATATGTGTAAGAACTGAATATATATGTGTAAGAACTAAATATATATGCGTCAGCTCGGAATATATATGCGTAAAAACGGAATATATATGCGTAAGAACTGAATATATATGTGTAAGAACTGAATATATATGCGTAAGAATGGAATATATATGCGTAAGAACGGAATATATATGCGTAAGAACTAAATATATATGCGTAAGAACTAAATATATATGCGTAAGGACGGAATATATATGCGTAAGAGCGGAATATATATGCGTAAGAACGGAATATATATGCGTAAGAACGGAATATATATGTATTAGACCTGAATATATATGTGTAAGAACTGACAATATATGTGTAAGAACTCAAGATATATGCGTAAGATCGGAATATATATGCGTAAGAACGGAATATATATGCGTAAGAACGGAATATATATGCGTAAGAACGGAATATATATGTGTAAGAACTGAATATATATGTGTAAAAACGGAATATATATGTGTGAGAACTGAATATATATGTGTAAGAACTGAATATATATGTGTAAGAACGAAATATATATGTGTAAGAACTGAATATATATGTGTAAGAACTGAATATATATGTGTAAGAACTGAATATTGAATATATATGTGAAAGAACTGAATATATATGCTTAAGAACGGAATATATATTTGTAAGAACTGAATATATATGTGTATGAACTGAATATATATGTGTAAGAACTGAATATATATGTGTAAGAACGGAATATATATGCGTAAGAACGGAATATATATGCAAAATAACGAATATATATGCGTAAGAACGGAATATATATGTGTAAGAACTGAATATATGTGTAAGAACTGAATATATATGTGTAAGAACGGAATATATATGCGTAAGAACGGAATATATATGCGTAAGGACGGAATATATTTGTGTAAGAACTGAATATATATGTGTAAGAACTGAATATATATTTGTAAGAACTGAATATATATATGTGTAAGAACTGAATATATATGTGTAAGAACTGAATATATATGTGTAATAACTGAATATATATGCGTAAGATCGGAATATATATGTGTAAGAACTGAATATATATGTGTAAGAACTGAATATATATGTGTTAGAACTGAATATATATGTGTAAGAACTGAATATATATGTGTAAGAACTGAATATATGTGTAAGAACTGAATATATATGTGTGCGAACTGAATATATATGTGTAAGAACTGAATAGATATGAGTAAGAACGGAATATATATGAGTAAGAACTAAATATATATGCGTAAGAACGGAATATATATGCGTAAGAACGGAATATATATGTGTAAGAACTGAATATATGTGTAAGAACTTAATATATACGTGTAAGAACTGAATATATATGTGTAAGAACTGAATATATATTTGTAAGAACTGAATATATATGTGTAAAAACTGAATATATATGCGTAAGAACGGAACATATATACGTAAGAACTGAATATATGCGTAAGAACTGAATATATGCTTAAGAACGGAATATATATGCGTAAGAACGGAATATGTATGCCTAAGAACTGAATATATATGCGTAAGAACGGAATATATATGCGTAAGAACTGAATATATATGCGTAAGAATGGAATATATATGCGTAAGAACGGAATATATATGCGTAAGAACGGAAACTATATCCAAGAACTGAATATATATGAGTAAGAACGGAATATATATGCGTAAGAACTAAATATATATGCGTAAGAACGAAATATATATGCGTAAGAACGGAATATATATGCGTAAGAACGGAATATATATGTATTAGAACGGAATATATATGTGTAAGAACTGACAATATATGTGTAAGAACTGAAGATATATGCGTAAGATAGGAATATATATGCGTAAGAACGGAATATATATGCGTAAAAACGGAATATATATGCGTAAGAACGGAATATTTATGTGTAAGAACTGAATATATATGTGTAAGAACGCAATGTATATGTGTAAGAACTGAATATATATGTGTAAGAACTGAATATATATGTGTAAGAACGAAACGTATATGTGTAAGAACTAAATATATATGTGTAAGAACTGAATATATATGTGTACGAACTGAATATATATGCGTAAGAACGGAATATATATGCGTAAGAACTAAATATATATGTGTAAGAACTGAATATATATGTGTAAGAACTGATTATATATGTGTAAGAACTAAATATATATGCGTAAGCTCGGAATATATATGCGTAAGAACGGAATATATATGCGTAAGAACTGAATATATATGTGTAAGAACTGAATATATATGCGTAAGAATGGAATATATATGCGTAAGAACGGAATATATATGCGTAAGAACTAAATATATATGCGTAAGAACTAAATATATATGCGTAAGAACGGAATATATATGCCTAAGAACGGAATATATATGCGTAAGAACGGAATATATATGTGTAAGAACTGAATATATATGTGTAAGAACTGAATATATATGTGTACGAACTGAATATATATGCGTAAGAACGGAATATATATGCGTAAGAACTAAATATATATGTGTAAGAACTGAATATATATGTGTAAGAACTGAATATATATGTGTAAGAACTAAATATATATGCGTAAGCTCGGAATATATATGAGTAAGAACGGAATATATATGCGTAAGAACTGAATATATATGTGTAAGAACTGAATATATATGCGTAAGAATGGAATATATATGTGTAAGAACGGAATATATATGCGTAAGAACTAAATATATATGCGTAAGAACGGAATATATATGCCTAAGAACGGAATATATATGCGTAAGAACGGAATATATATGTGTAAGAACTGAATATATATGTGTAAGAACCGAATATATATGTGTAAAAACGAAATATATATGTGTAAGAACTGAATATATATGTGTAAGAACTGAATATATATGTATAAGAACTGAATATATATGAGTAAGAACGGAATATATATGCGTAAGAACTAAATATATATGCGTAAGAACGGAATATATATGCGTAAGAACGGAATATATATGCGTAAGAATGGAATATATATGCGTAAGAACGGAATATATATGTATTAGAACTGAATATATATGTGTAAGAACTGACAATATATGTGTAAGAACTGAAGATATATGCGTAAGATCGGAATATATATGCGTAAGAACGGAATATATATGCGTAAGAACGGAATATATATGCGTAAGAACGGAATATATATGTGTAAAAACGGAATATATATGTGTAAGAACTGAATATATATGTGTAAGAACTGAATATATATATGCTTAAGAACAGAATATATATTTGTAAGAACTGAATATATATGTGTATGAACTGAATATATATGTGTAAGAACTGAATATATATGTGTAAGAACGGAATATATATGCGTAAGAACGGAATATATATGCGTAAGAACGAATATATATGCGTAAGAACGGAATATATATGTGTAAGAACTGAATATATGTGTAAGAACTGAATATATATGTGTAAGAACTGAATATATATGTGTAATAACTGAATATATATGTGTAAGAACTGAATATATATGTGTAAGAACTGAATATATATGTATAAGAACTGAATATATATGAGTAAGAACGGAATATATATGCGTAAGAACTAAATATATATGCGTAAGAACGGAATATATATGCGTAAGAACGGAATATATATGCGTAAGAACGGAATATATATGTATTAGAACTGAATATATATGTGTAAGAACTGACAATATATGTGTAAGAACTGAAGATATATGCGTAAGAACGGAATATATATGCGTAAGAACGGAATATATATGCGTAAGAACGGAATATATATGTGTAAGAACTGAATATATATGTGTAAGAACGGAATATATATGTGTAAGAACTGAATATATATGTGTAAGAACGGAATATATATGTGTAAGAACTGACAATATATGTGTAAAAACTGAAGATATATGCGTAAGATCGGAATATTCGTAAGAACGGAATATATATGTGTAAGAACTGAATATATATGTGTAAAAACGGAATATATATGTGTAAGAACTGAATATATATGTGCAAGAACTGAATATATATGTGTAAAGACGAAATATATATGTGTAAGGACTGAATATATATGTGTAAGAACTGAATATATATGCTTAAGAACGGAATATATATGTGTAAGAACTGAATATATATGTGTTTGAACTGATTATATATGTGTAAGAACTGAATATATATGTGTAAGAACGGAATATATATGCGTAAGAACGGAATATATATGCGTAAGAACGAATATATATGCGTAAGAACGGAATATACAATGTATATGTGTAAGAACTGAATATATGTGTAAGAACTGAATATATATGTGTAAGAACTGAATATATATGTGTAATAACTGAATATATATGTGTAAGAACTGAATATATATGTGTAAGAACTGAATATATATGTATAAGAACTGAATATATATGAGTAAGAACGGAATATATATGCGTAAGAACTAAATATATATGCGTAAGAACGGAATATATATGCGTAAGAACGGAATATATATGCGTAAGAACGGAATATATATGCGTAAGAACGGAATATATATGTATTAGAACTGAATATATATGTGTAAGAACTGACAATATATGTGTAAGAACTGAAGATATATGCGTAAGAACGGAATATATATGCGTAAGAACGGAATATATATGTGTAAGAACGGAATATATATGTGTAAGAACGGAATATATATGTATTAGAACTGAATATATATGTGTAAGAACTGACAATATATGTGTAAGAACTGAAGATATATGCGTAAGAACGGAATATATATGCGTAAGAACGGAATATATATGTGTAAGAACGGAATATATATGTGTAAGAACTGAATATATATGCGTAAGAATGGAATATATATGCGTAAGAACGGAATATATATGCGTAAGAACGGAATATATATGCGTAATAACTGAATATATATGTGTAAGAACTGAATATATATGTGTAAGAACTGAATATATATGTGTTAGAACTGAATATATATGTGTAAGAACTGAATATATATGTGTAAGAACTGAATATATATGCGTAAGAATGGAATATATATGCGTAAGAACGGAATATATATGCGTAAGAACGGAATATATATGCGTAAGAACGGAATATATATGTGTAAGAACTGAATATATATGTGTAAGGACGGAATATATCTGCGTAAGTATGGAATATATATGTGTAAGAACTGAATATATATGTGTAAGAAAGGAATATATATCTGTAAGAACTGAATATATATGTGTAAGAACTGAATATATAAGTGTTAGAACTGAATATCTATGTGTAAGAACTGAATATATATGCGTAAGATTGAAATATATATGCGTAAGAACGGAATATATATGCGTAAGAACGGAATATAAATGCGTAAAAACGGAATATAATTGTAAGAACTGAAGATATATGTGTAAGAACTGAATATATCAGTGAAAGAACTGAATATATATCTGTAAGAACTGAATATATGTGTAAGAACTGAATATATATGCGAAAGAACGGAATATATATGCGTAAGAACTAAATATATATGCGTAAGAACGGAATATATATGCGTAAGAACAGAATATATATGCGTAAGAACGGAATATATATGTGTAAGAACTGAATATATATGAGTAAGAACAGAATATATATGCTTAAGAACTAAATATATATGCCTAAGAACGGAATATATATATGCGTAAGAACGGAATATATATGCGTAAGAACGGAATATATATGCGTAAGAACGGAATATATATGCGTAAGAACGGTAATATATATGTATTAGAACGGAATATATATGGGTAAGAATGGAATATATATGTGTAAGAAATAAATATATATGTGTAAGAACTGAATATATATGTGTAAGAACTGAACATATATGTGTAAGAACTAAATATATATGCGTAAGCTCGGAATATATATGCGTAAGAACGGAATATATATGCGTAAGAACTGAATATATATGTGTAAGAACTGAATATATATGCGTAAGAATGGAATATATTAGGCCTTGAGCCAGGACCCAAAATGTTCGATATTGTTACCAACTCAAGGGACAAATTCTACCATCACTTTTTGAAAAGAGCAATGTATATAGATTACATTTTTCCATGATAGCAATCTGGAACAGGTAGCTTATATAAAAAAAAATCGAAAATTAATAGGTTATCATTGTAGCGCTTTCATAAAAGTTTTTGATGTTCATTTTTGAATGTCATGCTTGTGTGAATAATTATTGATGTACTTTTTAAAGATGCACTTAAGTTTACAATTCACTGAGTTAAATAAAGCGTAAATAAGCTCTTTTTTAGCACTGAATTTAGTTTAAAATCTCTATTTTTCTTCAAATTAGAAGTCAATTTACCCCACCCACTATTGACACATTTTTATGCATTTAGTTTAGTTAATATTTTTTACAATATATGTGTAAATTTGTAAGAATCAGTAATTTACAACCTTTCTACATGATTTAAATATATTATAATATGAATAAGGGATTGTGATATGATATATTGATGAAATTAAGTACTAAGCAATGTTCGTGGAATTGCACATATGTGTTCAGTAAGCCTGATAAGTTGAGAAACATACCAAACTGGAAGTATAAGCCTTCCTCAAAGTAACTGCAACATAAATAGTATTAACATGTTCTGATATATACATATATTGCACAGACGACACTTAGTCCAAAGGATTCTAGATAAAGGAAATGTGCGGTTTAACGTTTGTTTTTTTACCAAAAGTCTTTTTTAGGTGTACGCGTCATGGCAATACTTATTATGAATACACATTTGGATTATGTATTACACATAAATACATGAATTAAACATTGCATATTGCACCGCAAAATCTTAAAAGTTGTCTATTTTAATACTTTTTAAATACAATTTATGCATATTTTAAGGATTTTTACACCTGAATAATATTCATATATCCCCCACCCATATATAACACAATGAAGAATTCTGGATATGAAATGTAAAATAGTAGTATATGCATTAGCACGAACCACTTTGGTGTTACTGAAAAAAGAATCGACGAAGATGAATTGATTTGAATTGGGGTTTTACGGCGCACCAACACAAACATGTTATATTGCGCCAACAGGAATGAACATTCGACCTGGCTCACTCTTCATTAACATTTAGATAAACAATTGCAGAATGTGCCTAGAACCTTCTTACCTGCAGAACTGCAGAGTTGCTGCAAATTCTCTAGTAAACACTCCATTTTTCGCTGGAGCCACGATCACTGCCACCACTGATGTAGCACCTGAAACAATACAGGTTTCATGATGAAAATAATGAACAAAAATGACAAAATTAACATGAATTCGGGGAAATTTTACCCCTATGCCTGGATATGCAGTGGTCATATGCTTGCCCGGGAACCACACGGCGTCGACGAAGAAATATCTTGAGGGTGATATCCAGATCACTGTACTAACTACTTACCATGGCAACTATTTGTTAGTACTGGTGCAGTTGTTACAATATCACCTGCTTAGGATATGTATCTAAACATAGGATATGTATCTAAACATAGGTTGTGATGTTCTCCGTACTTGATTTAGAGTATGAAATTAACCTAGGATAGTAAGCATCAACCCTACTTTTGCGCATGCAAGTACAAGTGGAATGATTATTACCTAAAAAAGAAGGTGTATTGCCAATGAAGAGAGAGTGTGAGTGCGTGTGTGTTGGCGGTGGGGGTGGGGGGGGAGGGGGGGGAGGGAGGGGGTGATTGGGTATACAGGCATTTAGGAAACTGCGAATAGACACCTATGTTTTTTTAACATGATGGGAGAAAAAAACAAGCGATACACGGGATACCGACGGACGAGGGTAAATAAAAGTGTCTTGCCCAAGAACACACCGACAAAATTCACTGGCTCCGATGAGGCTTGAACCAGGGTCCTCTGAATTTAAAGTCCCCCGTGCTATCCACTGCATCAACAGGCTGTATGCGCTCAAGCAGGATAACTGCATTAAAATACGTACAACTAAAATGTTAATCCATCATAAAGGTTATATCCAAGAAGCTGGGTTCACAACGGTCTCTCTTATCTAGCAAGTTAGCGCATCAAGTTCATGTATGTCGAGTTGCAATATGCCTGAAAGCCTTATATATGCCCAGCTCATTGCTGTTTTGATAAACTTGGCAATTAATGCCTTGGGATAAAACAGGACAATTAAGACTACTCAGTACATATTATCTGATTAAAATAATTTAACTTAATGTGACAATATAACATACATAATATTATAAGATATAAAATAAAATTAAACGCTTCCATATAAGAATCGGTACCCAGTGCATCGAGATAGATTACATTTAGTGATCACGGTTAGTTTACTGGTGTTTACTGTAAAAGCTATATCTGACATACAGGTGCTACTGCTGTTAAAGTAGCTAGCCCGCCAACAAAACAGCCGTATTTTACAACATATGTACATCGTTTCTAAACCTACTGACCACGAGGTATATACATAACTTACATCGTTTGAAAATCAAAACTCTATAGATACAATATAAAAAGCTTTAACCAGCCAGACAAAAAAAATGGATAATTCATTGTACACTTATTCAATTACGGATATTACAAAAACCCATGAATAAACATATACTTTTAAGCGACACATATTCATTATTATATGAGATGAACACCTGGATAGAGTTTTGTAAACTGTTTTTGTAGTGTAATTTTGTCGTAATTTGGCGGGTTATTTTAAAATGTGTATAACAAACACCTAAAACTCAACAGTTAAACCGTAAAATGACTTTTCTTTTTCTTTCTGTTTTTTTTTTGCAATTTGTCGAAAATGAAATGGTCTACTTTGTGATTTTAGTTCGTGGATTTATTCAATATGCGATTTGTAAACAAGGTTAAGTCTTCATAATGGAATACCTTATCAAAAGTCACATTCTCTATATATTTCAGTTCGCTTAAAACTTTTGAAGTTATTTTATGAAAAGTGTACAACTTCAAGCCATAAACAAGAGACCCACTCGCCTTGTCTCAAAGTGCTCTCATGTTTTAAGAAACAACAACAATTTCTTTATATAAATCTGTAAAACTTTGACCCCGTAGTGGCCATATTTGACCCCATTATCGCCATTTGAACAAACTAGGTAGAGGATCATAAGCTTATGGTACATGCGAACTATTATTTAGCTTTTGAAGTATCAGAGAAGCTGTTTGATTATGTTTTCCTATATAATTCAATGTTATAGTGTGATCCCCGGGACAGGGCCAAATTTGATTCCAGGCTTGATTCAAGGGACACCATTTAAATTATTTGGTACAGGACAATAATCTTAAGCTATATGTAGCTTATTACACCTCTAGCTCTTGTAGTTTCAGAGAAGATGTTTATAGACGTTCCTACATAACTCTATGTAAATATGTGACCACCGGGACCGGGCGAAATTTTACCATAAGATCACCATTTTAACAAAATAAATTGGTAGAGATCGATACTCTTATGCTACATGAATCGTATTAGACCTCTAGCTCTTGTAGTATCAGAAAAAGAATATTTTTATGGACTTTCCTATATAACTCTTTGTAAAACTTTAACCCCAGAACCGGGCCATAGTTGGATACAGAGTCACGTTTTGAACAAAAGTGGTAGAAAACCATAAGCTTGTACAGTATGCAAAATAGTAAACCTCTGGCTCTTGTTTTTTTCAAAGAAGATATTTTAAAGATGTTTCTATATGACTCTATGTAAATATATGACCCCTGGGCGGAGCCAGATATGTCCCCAGGGTCAACATTTTAACAAACTTGCTAGTGGACCATAAGCTTATGATTCATGCATAATATGGGACCTCTAGCTCTTACAGTTTTAGAGAAAATTATTTATTTTTAAAGATTTCCTATATAACTGTATGAAAAAATGTTACCCCGGGGCTGGGCCATATTTGACCCTGGGGTAACCATTTTATAAATACTTGGTAGAGGACCCTAAATGTATAATACATGCAAAATATTAGACCTATAGCTCTTCTAGTTTCAGCGAAAACGATTATTTAAAGAAACAAGAGTTTTGCTTAAAAGGGGGAGATAACTCTAATAACAGGAATCAGCTACCCTGTTCACACTGCTATCATGGATTTTTTGTTTCTCTACAAGGTACTCAATAACATGGTACTAGTAAGAATTTGTCCCTTGAGATGGTAACAAAAAAGTGTATGGCTCACGGTCTATATATGCGTAAGAACGGAATATATATTTGTAAGAACGGAATATATATGCGTAATAACTGAATATATATGTGTAAGAACTGAATATATATGTGTAAGAACTGAATATATATGTGTTAGAACTGAATATATATGTGTAAGAACTGAATATATATGTGTAAGAACTGAATATATATGCGTAAGAATGGAATATATATGCGTAAGAACGGAATATATATGCGTAAGAACGGAATATATATGTGTAAGAACTGAATATATATGTGTAAGGACGGAATATATATGCGTAAGTATGGAATATATATGTGTAAGAACTGAATATATATGTGTAAGAACGGAATATCTATCTGTAATAACTGAATATATATGTGTAAGAACTGAATATATATGTGTTAGAACTGAATATCTATGTGTAAGAACTGAATATATATGCGTAAGATTGGAATATATATGCGTAAGAACGGAATATATAGGCGTAAGAACGGAATATAAATGCGTAAAAACGGAATATAATTGTAAGAACTGAAGATATATGTGTAAGAACTGAATATATAAGTGAAAGAACTGAATATATATCTGTAAGAACTGAATATATGTGTAAGAACTGAATATATATGCGAAAGAACGGAATATATATGCGTAAGAACTAAATATATATGCGTAAGAACGGAATATATATGCGAAAGAACGGAATATATATGCATAAGAACGGAATATATATGTGTAAGAACTGAATATATATGAGTAAGAACGGAATATATATGCTTAAGAACTAAATATATATGCCTAAGAACGGAATATATATGCGTAAGAACGGAATATATATGCGTAAGAACGGAATATATATGCGTAAGAACGGAATATATATGTGTAAGAACTGAATATATATGAGTAAGAACGGAATATATATGCTTAAGAACTAAATATATATGCCTAAGAACGGAATATATATGCGTAAGAACGGAATATATATGCGTAAGAACGGAATATATATGCGTAAGAACGGAATATATATGCGTAAGAACGGTAATATATATGTATTAGAACTGAATATATATGTGTAAGAACGGAATATATATGCGTAAGAATGGAATATATATGTGTAAGAAATAAATATATATGTGTAAGAACTGAATATATATGTGTAAGAACTGAATATATATGTGTAAATACTGAAGATATATGCGTAAGAACGGAATATATATGTGTAAGAACTGAATATATATGTGAAATAACTGAATATATATGTGTAAGAACTGAATATATATGTGTAAGAACTGAATATATATGTATAAGAACTGAATATATATGAGTAAGAACGGAATATATATGCGTAAGAACTAAATATATATGCGTAAGAACGGAATATATATGCGTAAGAACGGAATATATATGCGTAAGAACGGAATATATATGCGTAAGAACGGAATATATATGTATTAGAACTGAATATATATGTGTAAGAACTGACAATATATGTGTAAGAACTGAAGATATATGCGTAAGAACGGAATATATATGCGTAAGAAGGGAATATATATGCGTAAGAACGGAATATATATGCGTAAGAACGGAATATATATGCGTAAGAACGGAATATATATGTGTAAGAACTGAATATATATGTGTAAGAACGGAATATATATGTGTAAGAACTGAATATATATGTGTAAGAACGGAATATATATGTGTAAGAACTGACAATATATGTGTAAGAACTGAAGATATATGCGTAAGATCGGAATATATATGTGTAAGAACGGAATATATATGCGTAAGAACGGAATATATATGAGTAAGAACGGAATATATATGTGTAAGAACTGATAATATATGTGTAAAAACGGAATATATATGTGTAAGAACTGAATATATATGTGCAAGAACTGAATATATATGTGTAAAAACGAAATATATATGTGTAAGAACTGAATATATATGTGTAAGAACTGAATATATATGCTTAAGAACGGAATATATATGTGTAAGAACTGAATATGTATGTGTATGAACTGAATATATATGTGTAAGAACTGAATATATATGTGTAAGAACGGAATATATATGCGTAAGAACGGAATATATATGCGTAAGAACGAATATATATGCGTAAGAACGGAATATATATGTATTCGAACTGAATATATATGTGTAAGAACGGAATATGTATGTGTAAGAACTGAATATATATGTGTAAATACTGAAGATATATGCGTAAGAATGGAATATATATGTGTAAGAACTGAATATATATGTGTAAGAACTGAATATATATGTGTAAGAACTGAATATATATGTGTAAGAACTGAATATATATGTGTAAGAACTGATAATATATGTGTAAAAACGGAATATATATGTGTAAGAACTGAATATATATGTGCAAGAACTGAATATATATGTGTAAAAACGAAATATATATGTGTAAGAACTGAATATATATGTGTAAGAACTGAATATATGTGTAAGAACTGAATATATATGTGTAAGAACTGAATATATATGTGTAATAACTGAATATATATGTGTAAAAACTGAATATATATGTGTAAGAACTGAATATATATGTATAAGAACTGAATATATATGAGTAAGAACGGAATATATATGCGTAAGAACTAAATATATATGCGTAAGAACGGAATATATATGCGTAAGAACGGAATATATATGCGTAAGAACGGAATATATATATATTAGAACTGAATATATATGTGTAAGAACTGACAATATATGTGTAAGAACTGAAGTTATATGCGTAAGAACGTAATATATATGCGTAAGAACGGAATATATATGTGTAAGAACGGAATATATATGTGTAAGAACGGAATATATATGTATTAGAACTGAATATATGTGTAAGAACTGACAATATACGTGTAAAAACTGAAGATATATGCGTAAGAACGGAATATATATGCGTAAGAACGGAATATATATGTGTAAGAACGGAATATATATGTGTAAGAACTTAACATATATGTGTAAGAACTGAATATATATGTGTTAGAACGAAATATATATGTGTAAGAACTGAATATATATGTGTAAGAACTGAATATATATGTGTACGAACTGAATATATATGCGTAAGAACGGAATATATATGCGTAAAAACTGAATATATATGGGAAAGAACTGAATATATATGTGTAAGAACTGAATATATATGTGTAAGAACTAAATATATATGCGTAAGCTCGGAATATATATGCGTAAGAACGGAATATATATGCGTAAGAAATGAATATATATGTGTAAGAACTGAATATATATGCGTAAGAATGGAATATATATGCGTAAGAACGGAATATATATTCGTAAGAACGGAATATATATGCGTAAGAACTGAATATATATGTGTAAGAACTGAATATATATGTGTAAGAACTGAATATATATGTGTTAGAACTGAATATATATGTGTAAGAAATGAATATATATGTGTAAGAACTGAATATATATGCGTAAGAATGGAATATATATGCGTAAGAACGGAATATATATGCGTAAGAACGGAATATATATGCGTAAGAACGAAATATATATGTGTAAGAACTGAATATATATGTGTAAGGACGGAATATATATGCGTAAGTATGGAATATATATGTGTAAGAACTGAATATATATATGTGTAAGAACGAAATATATATCTGTAAGAACTGAATATATATGTGTAAGAACTGAATATATATGTGTTAGAACTAAATATCTATGTGTAAGAACTGAATATATATGCGTAAGATCGGAATATATATGCGTAAGAACGGAATATATATGCGTAAGAACGGAATATATATGCGTAAGAACGGAATATATATGTGTAAGAACTGAATATATATGAGTAAGAACGGAATATATATGCGTAAGAACTAAATATATATGCCTAAGAACGGAATATATATGCGTAAGAACGGAATATATATGCGTAAGAACGGAATATATATGCGTAAGAACGGTAATATATATGTATTAGAACTGAATATATATGTGTAAGAACGGAATATATATGCGTAAGAATGGAATATATATGTGTAAGAAATAAATATATATGTGTAAGAACTGAATATATAAGTGTAAGAACTGAATATATATGTGTAAATACTGAAGATATATGCGTAAGAACGGAATATATATGTGTAAGAACTGAATATATATGTGTAAGAACTGAATATATATGTGTAAGAACTGAATATATATGTGTAAGAACTGAATATATATGTGTAAGAACTGACAATATATATGTAAGAACTGAAGATATATGTATAAGATCGGAATATATATGCGTAAGAACGGAATATATATGCGTAAGAACGGAATATATATGCGTAAGAACGGAATATATATGTGTAAGAACTGAATATATATGTGTAAGAACGGAATACATATGTGTATTAACTGAATATATATGTGTAAGAACTGAATATATATGTGTAAGAACGAAATATATATGTGTAAGAACTGAATATATATGTGTAAGAACTAAATATATATGTGTAAGAACTGAATATATATGTATAAGAACTGAATATATATGCGTAAGAACGCAATATATATTAGTAAGAACTGAATATATATGTGTATGAACTGAATATATATGTGTAAGAACTGAATATATATGTGTAAGAACTGAATATATATTTGTAAGAACTGAATATATATGTGTGAGAACTGAATATATATGTGTAAGAACTGAATATATATGAGTAAGATTGGAATATATATGCGTAAGAACTAAATATATATGCGTACGAACGGAATATATATGCGTAAGAACGGAATATATATGCGAATGAACGGAATATATATGCGTAAGAACGAATATATATGTGTAAGAAAGGAATATATATGTGTAAGAACTGAATATATATGAGTAATAACGGAATATATATGCATAAGAACTCAATATATATGCGTAAGAACGGAATATATATGCGTAAGAACGGAATATATATGCGTAAGAACGGAATATATATGCGTAAGAACGGAATACATATGTATTAGAACTGAATATATATGTGTAAGAACTGACAATATATGTGTAAGAACTGAAGATATATGCGTAAGATCGGAATATATATGCGTAAGAACGGAATATATATGCGTAAGAACGGAATATATATACGTAAGAACGGAATATATATGCGTAAGAACGGAATATATATGCGTAAGAACGGAATATATATGTGTAAGAACTGAATATATATGTGTAAGAACGGAATATACATGTGTAAGAACTGAATATATATGTGTAAGAACTGAATATATATGTGTAAGAACGAAATATATATGTGTAAGAACTGAATATATATGTGTAAGAACTGAATATATATGTGAAAGAACTGAATATATATGTGTAAGAACTGAATATATATGCGTAAGAACGGAATATATATTTGTAAGAACTGAATATATATGTGTATGAACTGAATATATATATGTAAGAACTGAATATATATGTGTAAGAACTGAATATATATATGTGTAAGAACTGAATATATATGTGTGAGAAATGAATATATATGTGTAAGAACTGAATATATATGAGTAAGAACGGAATATATATGCGTAAAAATTAAATATATATGCGTAAGAACGGAATATATATGCGTAAGAACGGAATACATATGCGTAAGAACGGAATATATATGTGTAAGAACTTAATATATATGTGTAAGAACTGAATATATATGTATTAGAACTGAATATATATGTGTAAGAAGGGAATATATATGCGTAAGAATGGAATATATATGTGTAAGAAATAAATATATATGTTTAAGAACTGAATATATATGTGTAAGAACTGAATATATATGTGTAAATACTGAATATATATGCTTAAGAACGGAATATATATGCGTAAGAACGGAATATATATGTGTAAGAACTGAATATATATGTGTAAGAACGGAATATATATGTGTAAGAACTGAATATATATGTGTAAGAACTGAATATATATGTGTAAGAACTGAATATATATGCGTAAGAACGGAATATATATTTGTAAGAACTGAATATATATGTGTATGAACTGAATATATATGTGTAAGAACTGAATATATATGTGTAAGAACTGAATATATATGTTTGAGAACTGAATATATATGTGTAAGAACTGAATATATATGAGTAAGAACGGAATATATATGCGTAAGTACTAAATATATATGCGTAAGAACGGAATATATATGCGTAAGAACGGAATATATATGCGTAAGAACGGAATATATATGTATTAGAACTGAATATATATGTGTAAGAAGGGAATATATATGCGTAAGAATGGAATATATATGTGTAAGAAATAAATATATATGTGTAACAACTGAATATATATGTGTAAGAACTGAATATATATGTGTAAATACTGAATATATATGGGTAAGAACGGAATATATATGTGTAAGAACTGAATATATATGTGTAAGAACTGAATATATATATGTAAGAACTGAATATATATGTGTAAGAACTGAATATATATGTGTAAGAACTGAATATATATGCGTAAGAACGGAATATATATGCGTAAGAACGGAATATATATGCGTAAGAACGGAATATATATGTATTAGAACTGAATATATGTGTAAGAACGGAATATGTATGTGTAAGAACTGAATATATATGTGTAAATACTGAAGATATATGCGTAAGAACGGAATATATATGTGTAAGAACTGAATATATATGTGTAAGAACTGAATATATATGTGTAAGAACTGAATATATATGTGTAAGAACTGAATATATATGTGTAAGAACTGACAATATATGTAAGAACTGAAGATATATGCGTAAGATCGGAATATATATGCGTAAGAACGGAATATATATGCGTAAGAACGGAATATATATGTGTAAGAACAGAATATATATGTGTAAGAACTGAATATATATGTGTAAGAACTGAATATATATGAGTAAGAACGGAATATATATGTGTAAGAACTGAATATATATGTGTATGAACTGAATATATATGTGTAAGAACTGAATATATATGTGTAAGAACTGAATATATATGTGTGAGAACTGAATATATATGTGTAAGAACTGAATATATATGTATTAGAACTGAATATATATGTGTAAGAAGGATAATATATATGTGTAAGAACTGAATATATATGTGTAAGAACGGAATATATATGTGTAAGAACTGAATATATACGTGTAAGAACTGAATATATATGTGTAATAACGAAATATATATGTGTAAGAACTGAATATACAAGTGTAAGAACTGAATATATATGTGTAAGAACTGAATATATATGTGTAAGAACTGAATATATATGCGTAAGAATGGAATATATATGTGTAAGAAATAAATATATATGTGTAAGAACTGAATATACATGTGTAAGAACTGAATATATATGCGTAAGAACGGAATATATATGCGTAAGAACGGAATATATATGTGTAAGAACTGAATATATATGTGTAAGAACTGAATATATATGTATTAGAACTGAATATATATGTGTAAGAAGGGAATATATATGCGTAAGAATGGAATATATATGTGTAAAAAATAAATATATATGTGTAAGAACTGAATATATATGTGTAAGAACTGAATATATATGTGTAAATACTGAATATATATGTGTAAGAACTGAATATATATGTGTAAGAACGGTATATATATGTGTAAGACCTGAATATATATGTGTAAGAACTGAATATATATGTGTAAGAACGAAATATATATGTGTAAAAACTGAATATATATGTGTAAGAACTGAATATATATGTGTAAGAACTGAATATATATGTGTAAGAACTGAATATATATGCGTAAGAACGGAATATATATTTGTAAGAACTGAATATATATGTTTATGAACTGAATATATATGTGTTAGAACTGAATATATATGTGTGAGAACTGAATATATATTTGTAAGAACTGAATATATATGAGTAAGAACGGAATATATATGCGTAAGAAATGAATATATATGTGTAAGAACTGAATATATATGTGTAAGAACTGACAATATTTGTGTAAGAACTGAAGATATATGCGTAAGATCGGAATATATATGCGTAAGAACGGAATATATATGCGTAAGAACTGACAATATATGTGTAAGATTGGAATATATATGCGTAAGAACTAAATATATATGCGTACGAACGGAATATATATGCGTAAGAACGGAATATATATGCGAATGAACGGAATATATATGCGTAAGAACGAATATATATGTGTAAGAAAGGAATATATATGTGTAAGAACTGAATATATGTGTAAGAACTGAATATATATGTGTAAGAACTGAATATATATGTGTAAGAACTGAATATATATGTGTAAGAACTGAATATATATGTGTAAGAACTGAATATATATGAGTAATAACGGAATATATATGCATAAGAACTCAATATATATGCGTAAGAACGGAATATATATGCGTAAGAACGGAATATATATGCGTAAGAACGGAATATATATGCGTAAGAACGGAATACATATGTATTAGAACTGAATATATATGTGTAAGAACTGACAATATATGTGTAAGAACTGAAGATATATGCGTAAGATCGGAATATATATGCGTAAGAACGGAATATATATGCGTAAGAACGGAATATATATACTTAAGAACGGAATATATATGCGTAAGAACGGAATATATATGCGTAAGAACGGAATATATATGTGTAAGAACTGAATATATATGTGTAAGAACGGAATATACATGTGTAAGAACTGAATATATATGTAAAAGAACTGAATATATATGTGTAAGAACGAAATATATATGTGTAAGAACTGAATATATATGTGTAAGAACTGAATATATATGTGAAAGAACTGAATATATATGTGTAAGAACTGAATATATATGCGTAAGAACGGAATATATATTTGTAAGAACTGAATATATATGTGTATGAACTGAATATATATATGTAAGAACTGAATATATATGTGTAAGAACTGAATATATATATGTGTAAGAACTGAATATATATGTGTGAGAAATGAATATATATGTGTAAGAACTGAATATATATGAGTAAGAACGGAATATATATGCGTAAAAATTAAATATATATGCGTAAGAACGGAATATATATGCGTAAGAACGGAATACATATGCGTAAGAACGGAATATATATGTGTAAGAACTTAATATATATGTGTAAGAACTGAATATATATGTATTTGAACTGAATATATATGTGTAAGAAGGG
>JAWPHD010021416.1:0-28317 GCA_037043455.1 Cyrtodaria siliqua | reverse complement strand
CACACGCTTCGTCACGTTTTCTCTGAAAAGTATGCTATTTCTGTAACGAACCAAACTTTAGTTAGGCAACCTATACAATACAACACTCAATCAAAGATCTAAATATCACAGCATCCTGACAATAAATCTATTAATTCTGCTCTGAAAACGTAAACAAGTAACACACTACAGGTCAATAAAAGCTGCAAATATGTTAAGCTGTGACCGTAAACCTCCTACAAAAACAAAATCTGAAATCTAAACATATACTACTCTCTCATAAATGTAACACTCTCGCCTGTGATATATGCAGATGCTAGGTTAGTATAATGATATCTAGTTAGAAATAGTGAAAGAAGCTTATGTCATCAAATATCCAAACTGAATACTTTTACGAATCAGTCGGAGCTAAACTACAACATATGTCTAAACACTAAGCAACTTATGTCACATTGAAAGTAAATACTAAACTGAAAGACAATACTTTCTATCTTATAAAAAATATAAACAAAGCAATTTTATTATCTCTATCCGTGTCCTCTCAAAACAAAACGCTGTTTACAATGCTCAAAAATATTCGCTCAAGCGTTTTAATCATCAATAATAGCATTCAAAACCTTAAATTCTCATTTCCTAGATCATTTTTCTTTTAGGTAAAGGACACTTTTCAAATTCCCATGAATCACAAAACGGGGCTACAACAACAAAAATGTAATCCTATTGAAACAAACTGTCCAAAAAACTCATTTTGCCATTCTAAGAAAAGTGAAAACCGAGACGGTTAATAACGCTTAATTTACGAACTGAAACCAAAATATATATAGCCTCTTTGAAATTTATCGAAAAAACTATCTCAAAATGTGAAACACGTGACCGGCAATGTAGCCAGTAAATTAGCGACCAACCGACCGACCGACCAAACGACGGTAAACTTCAAAATTAAACAAAATATAAGATGTACTAAGTCTTACCATCTATCATCCTAAAACATCCTTTTTATACACATAAACAATACACACACTAAAAATATCACTGTCCATCTCCAGTTCACATCCTCCCGAAGTCAGCTCCTTTCCCGTATCCTTCCGCCTAAACTGTCAAGCACAATACAACGAATTTTTGAACAGCTGATCCACAGCTGACCTTGTAAGCAAGGGTTTACTGTATGGCACCCTTACGAGTCCATTATGACTGTGCACATTTTAAACACGAAACAACAAACAAAAAAACAATCAAACCACATCCTGCGCATAAATTCACTTCTGTGGCCACTTCATTGTAACTTTGCCTCAACACGCTGGAGCTCCTCGCCGAATTTCACCGTTGAAACGTCGTCCATCTCAAGTGTTGGGATGCCACGCCCAGCTTTTTCCCAAACCGCAGGGATCGTCATTGTTGAGATGGCCCTAATGTATAACCACGAGGAAGATAAAAGTTCTACTTTTATTATGGTTGGAAAAAAACAGCTTGGAATAATTAATTGAATTCTTATTAAGTAACAAGTAATGATAACATTTTGTACTTTGTTGTTTTTGGTATTGACGAAGTTCATCATTTTCACTGAAATAAAAACCGGAACACACCAGTTCACATAAACCAGTCGTTCAGTTGTTATCAATACGAATAAGATCTAGGACAAGGACTTCGTAAGCTTTAATTTATTAAATGAAAATTTAAATGAATTTATGCACTTTTTTGAAATAAAATATATTTAAACTAATAGGATATATTGATTACAATATGACGCATCAGTTTATGTTGATACTGAAGTGTGTAGGAAAACAATGTGTGTATGTATCTGTGGTCATCGCTATTAATATCCTCTAATGGGCATTAAGCATGCACCAATGGGTACGCATTAATTTTTTTAACAGACCATCTCAATCTCAGTGGAGGTTAACTATCATTACATCGCGTCATCAACCCTTACAGAAGGCCTTTGATGACAATCATCCATTGAATTCGCGCATCATCATCTTCATGAGCTCTCGCGCATCACAGTTATCGCGCTAGATCAACATTGTTATAGCTTTAACTACACTTTAGTGTCTTAGACATTCAGTATTTATAACAATACTAAGAACCTCTTAAACGTTCATGAACACATTCTTTTCATAGTTCATTTGTGTATTCGCTTGTTTTTTTAGATAATTGTATATATATTAAACATATTTTAAAAATTGCATTAAACTTATGTTAATGCATTCACCGTCATTGATTCTTTCCTGACGTTAGCCCAACCACTAAGGTCATCCTGTGACAGTCTGTCTGTCTGCCTGCATGCCGCTGCCTGCCTGCCTGCCTGCCTTCCTGCATGTTCGTCCATCCTTCCTTTCTACCGTTGTTCTTAAAAGGAAAACAAACTTTAAATAGAAGTTGGGTTTGAGAGGTGTTGCAACTTATATTACATCTCATGAAGACGTTATGAGCGCTGGAGACGGTCCACGTACCTAGACATAGAGGTCATGATTGAGTGGAGGCGACGACCCCCGAGACACATGTTTGGTCCTCTCCGAACCTCAGTGGAGGTCCATCACGTCATACCCATTGTGAAAGTTCATCATCATATCATCAACCCTCACAGGAGACATTGGATGATCATCAACGCCGCTTGGAGCCGCGCACCATATTCGTCAACTCTAGCAATATAGTATTCGTATCATCGTGTTGCTTCATACCAGAGTGTTAATTTCTCTGTTAGTTTACTGATGATTAAGTCAGTACATGAAATACAGTGCTCAAGCGTTTTATACGATACTACAATAAAAAAGATTTATCTTTCATAGGGGTATTCGGTTGATTTTCTTTGATAATTGTATATATTTGACGTATTTTAAAAGATGCAGATACTGACATCGATCCTTACCTGAGTTAGTCCCATCCACTCATGGCCACTCTGTTACAATTATTGATATGATAGACTGGAATATAATAAATTGTGAACTTAATATAGAATGCAGACATGCAAAGTTGTCGAAAGAATAACATTGCTTAACTCTGTTGTCATATACATTTCCTTTATATTTGATGAGGTATTAAAAGTAGGTAAGCAAGTCGATCAAAGACATGCATTAAAATAAACAACAATTAAAATGTTAATAAGCAAGGCATGTGTCATCACAATCTCAGACGATTCGACAATAAGTCTACCACATTGGAACGGTCAGTGGCAAAAAGGCCGCAGGGGTTTTAACCAGGTCCAAACCTCACACTTACCTTACTGTCAAACCAAAAAAACGAGACAGTGTAAATAAAGAAATCCCCGCCATGAACGATTCTCTAACCAACAAGGCAGCATTAATAGGCAATATAAAACACAAAAATGCTCGCGTATATAAATGTATATATAAAACAGACATAATAGCCTAGAAAGCCACAAAGAAGGTACACAATGACTTGGCTAAAGCCGGAGCAACAGAATAAACCATTGAGTGCACGACATGACAATACTGCAGACAAACATCAAACGTCACCGTCCTTTTGGACTTGAGGTAGACGTCATCATAGGGTCCACAGCCTGTCCGGTCATCGTACAATTAAAGAGGAAAGCATAGTGGCGAACTGTAAATGGGACCACCACCAAGCACGCAGTACGTTGCAAAGAGACTCATATAAGCCTCGTCTGCTTATGAGAAGTATTGTAAGAAACATCACCTCTAATTCTGTTAAAAAAATTAATGCGTACCCATTGGTGCATGCTTATTGCCCATAAGAGGATATTAATTGCGATGACCACAGATACATGCACACATTGTTTTCCTACACATTTCAGTATCAACATAAACTGATGCGTTATATTGTAATCAATATATCCTATTAGTTTAAATATATTTTATTTAAAAAAAGTGCATAAATACATTTAAATTTTCATTTAATGGATTAAAGCTTACGAAGTCCCTGTTCTAGATCTTATTCGTATTGATAACAACTGAACGACTGGTTTATGTGAACTGGTGTGTTCCGGTTTTTATTTCAGTGAAAATGATGAACTTCGCCAATACCAAACACAACAAGGTACAACATGTTATCATTACTTGTTACTTAATAAGAATTCAATTATTTATTCCAAGCTGTTTTTCTCAACCATAATAAAAGCAGAACTTTTATCTTCCTCGTGGTTATACATTAGGGCCATCTCAATAATGACGATCCCGGCGGTTTGGGAAAAAGCTGGGCGTGGCATCCCAACACTTGAGATGGAGGACGTTTCAACGGTGAAACCCGGCGAGGAGCTCCAGCGTGTTGGGGCAAAGTTACAATGAAGTGGCCACAGAAGTGAATTTATGCGCAGGATGTGGTTTGATTGTTTTTTTGTTTGTTGTTTCGTGTTTAAAATGTGCACAGACATAATGGACTCGTAAGGGAGCCATACAGTAAACCCTTGCTTACAAGGTCAGCTGTGGATCAGCTGTTCAAAAATTCGTTGTATTGTGCGTGACAGTTTAGGCGGAAGGATACGGGAAAGGAGCTGACTTCGGGAGGATGTGAACTGGAGATGGACAGTGATATTTTTAGTGTGTGTATTTTTTAAGTGTATAAAAAGAATGTTTTAGGATGACAGATGGTAAGACTTAGTACATCTTATATTTTGTTTATTTTTGAAGTTTACCGTCGTTTGGTCGGTCGGTCGGTCGGTCAGTCGCTAATTTACTGGCTACATTGCCGGTCACGTGTTTCACATTTTGAGATTGTTATTTCGATAAATGTTAAAGAGGCTATATATATTTTGGTTTCAGTTCGTAAATTAAGCGTTATTAACCGTCTTGGTTTTCACTTTTCATCGAATGGCAAAATGAGTTTTTGGACAGTTTTTTTTAATAGGATTACATTTTTGTTGTTGTAGCCCCGTTTTGTGATTCATGGAAAATTGAAGAGTGTCCTTCACCTTAAAGAAAAACGATCTAGGAAATGAGAATTTAAGATTTTGAATGCTATTATTGATGATTATAACGCTTGAGCGTATATTGTTTAGTATTGTAAACAGCGTTTGTTTTTGAGAGGACACGGATAGAGATAATGAAATTGCTTTGTTTATATTTTTTATAAGATAGAAAGTATTTTCTTTCAGTTTGGTATTTACTTTCAGTGTGACATAAGTTGGTTAGTGTTTAGACATATGTTGTAGTTTAGCTCCGACTAATTCGTAAAAGTATTCAGTTTGGATATTTGATGACATAAGCTTCTTTGACTCTTTCTAACTAGATATCATTATACTAACCTAGCATCTGCATATATCGGCGAGAGTGTTACATTTATGAGAGAGTAGTATATGTTAAGATTTCAGATTTTGTTTTGTAGGAGGTTTACGGTCACAGCTTAACATACTTGCAGCTTTTATTGACCTGTAGTGTGTTATTTGTTTACGTTTTCAGAGCAGAATTATTAGATTTATTGTCAGGATGCTGTGATATTTAGATCTTTGATAGAGTGTTGTATTGTATAGGTTGCCTAATTAAAGTTTGGTTCGTTACAGAAATAGCATACTTTTCAGAGAAAACGTGACGAAGCGTGTGCATCTTTCTTAACTACGGAGTTAAAAATTATTATATAATATTATTGTCATAGTATGCATTTGTGCTTTGGTATATACAAAGAGGAGATAACCACGTTTTTTTTCTTACAGTAAATTTATTCACTTAATAGACATATGTTAGTGTTATTTGCTTACTTAGTTTTGTTGGTAAATATACCCTCTTACACCATGGCAGAAGGTAAAGGTGATGGTAAATCGAAACCACTGACGGGTAGTTTGTTTTCGCCCTCAAGTGTAGGTCGCGGAATGCCCTCAGGTGTAGGTCGTGGAACATCACCAGTTGTAGGTACGGGATTAATAACCTCTACAACTGGTGGTGCTAGTATGCATGATCATACAATGGGCTGCGATATGAACGTTGCTCCGTATGTACCCAAACTGCCTATATGTTCAGGGGATGAATCTTTGACAAAGGGTGAATGTCTGTACGTCGAGTGGCGATTTGAAGTGAAGTTCCTTATCAATGACCCATACCTACTGGATCCATTGATTTTGCAGTCTATCAAGGCTCTGCACGTAAGATGATGATATCTCTTGGGGAGAAGGCTTCTGTTACTAAAATTCTTGATAAGTTAAATGCCATGTTTGGTGATATCTCCATCAGGGGTATGATAATGCAAGAGTTCTTTAATTCGGTGCAGAAGCCGGAATAGTCAGTAACCTCATTTGGGTGTAGGTTAGAGACACTACTCCAGATCGCCATGGATAATGGCCATCTTACAATACATGCCAAAAATGACATTTTTTGGCATAAGTTTTGGACTTCCCTGCATTCGGAAAGGTTGAAATCCCATTCTCGTCATAAATATGACACTTAACTGGACTATAATTCTTTGTTAAGAGAGATGATAATGGTGGACAAAGAGATCACTCTGTCCACACTGTCAAGTAATGCACAGGTTACAGGACGTCGTCCACAGGCAACCTGTAGTGCTGTTATTTCAGAACAGTCCCTTGATGACCGCTTTCTCTCTTTTGAGCAGACGTGCAAGAGAGAGACTGCACAAGTGGAAACGAGACTTGAGTAAAAAATGAACTCAACATTTGACCAGATCCTGCATCGGTTAGACTGTTAGTAACATGGGCCTCCACAGCAATCTCAGAACAACCCTCATACTCAGGGTAGTCGACCCATTTTTTGTCGTGGTCAGTGTTCTCGAGGTAGTGGATGGTTTCACCGGGGTGGCGGCAATGGTGCTAACAGCTTCCCAGGACCTCCCCAAAAGGTTAACCACCTCTGGTATGGGCCAAACAGAGGTTGGGGGAAACTCAAATGGGCTTTTGATGAATAGACTTGTTGGCAAATGAAAAAATAGCCAGGTGTATATCAATAGACAATATTTTGACGCAATGATAGATACCGGTGCGATGGTAAGCATTATGACAAAGGCCGCATTTAAGTCGTTAGAAGTTAAAACATACCCTTTGCTCTTAGATGACCTTGGGCTATCCCTTTCCACTGCTGACGGCTCCAAGTTAAACCATATAGGTTACATTGAGTGCTCGGTCACAGTCCCATTTATATCATCAGAGTTTCATGTACCCATTTTAGTGGTACCTGATGACAAATTCACTAGTGCTTGCCCCGTTATCATTGGTACAAACATTATTCGACTATTCAGAAATACTTCTGCAGCTACAGAAATCTCTGTTGAATGGCAAATGGCCATCAACAGTGTATCTGTGGTTTCATAGCATGCTAAACTTTCAGCTAAAAAGAAATTGACTATGAAAAAAAATGAGACAACTACCTTGAATTGTGTGGCGCGTAATATTAGCCATAATGTTCGCCAGGTGGTTACCAAAAATTCAGAAGATGGAGATCCGAGCTACACTGTTTGCCCTCGGGTTGTAAACCTTAAGCAGTCAGGTTCGTATTCTAAGATAGCTGTTAAAGTTTGCAATTTGACTGCTACGTCAATTACAATTATCCCCAAGGCAAACGTGTGTAAACTCACGGAAGTCACAGTTGTTGAAAATGTGGCCTTTGATTTGCCCCATCCCAAGAGTGAGGAATCTAAAAAAAAAGAGTATGATAATGGACCTTTGGAAACGGCCGAGCACGACACATACGAAATATTGCAGTCTCGGTTTGATTGAGACTGTTCATGAGTGGTAGTGAAATATGCTAGCTACCGCTCACGCCCTCTAGCCCCGGGTTGAGCAGAACTCAATATTCATAAAATCAACAGCTCAACATTTTAACCATCTACACTAAGGCAGATTTAGGTGTGACCCTTAATACGGAAAGTCTCACACCTGAACAGTTACTCAGTGTTCATCAAGTTTTGGGTAACTGTAAACATGTCATGTAAACAGGACCAACCGATATAGGTTGCACCAAGGTACCCATGCATAAAAATTCACTTGAGGATCCAAAGCCTTTTAAGCAACCATATCGGAAAATACCTCTTGGTATGTATGAGGAGGTCAACACATAAAAGAGATGCTAGACGCAGGAGTCATCAGAGAGTCCGAAAGCCCGTGGTCTAGCAATGTGGTTTTAGTTCGTAAAAAGGACCAGAGCTTTCGATTTTGTATCGACTGGCCCATTTTGAATTCGAAAACCAGGAAGGATGCATATATATTACCTCGGTTTGACGATGTGGTTTATTCTCTGGTTGGCTCTGCAATATACAGCAAGCTCGATCTCAATTCTGGGTACTGGAACGTTGAGGTTGAAGAAGAAGATAAACCCTAAGACAGCATTTAGTGTCGGCAATCTGGGTTTCTGGGAATGACAACTTCCAGCGACATACGGAGCGCTCTATGGGTTATTTACACCTTAAGGACTGCCTCGTCTTTTTATACGACATACTTCTCTTCTCCAAGACGTTTGACGAACATAAAGCATCTTGAAGTGTCTTTGCAAAGCTTACTCAGCATGGTTTAAAGCATGGTTTAAAGTTTAAACCCTCCAATTGTGACCTCTTTATGTAGTCCATGACTTACCTAGGACATGTCATATCCAAGCAGGGAATTCATAATGACCATGATATGGTTTCTGCAATTAGGATGTGGCCGCCCAAAAGTATCAAGGAATTGCGCCAATTTCTTGGTTTGGCTGGGTACTATCGCAGGTTTATTGCCAACTACTCCAGTTTGCCAATACTGATTAGGACAGTTGATAATTATGTATTGATGCCAGTACGTTTCTTTTAACGCATAACCATTACACACAAATAGAGATGTACATCTTTAAACCATCACAATTGCAAATAGTACTAGTCTTTGAAGCATTCTGAAAGCGAAATCATGTACATGCTACCTAACATTGAAATGAACTATAAGTACATAGTTATGTCCTCACTCTAGTGTGTCATCAAAGATGACCTTACAATATGAAACAAATAACTTATTCAAGATCCCCACTGTTTACGAAGCATAAGGCTTAGCACAAAATAATGCACAAAAACATGTTGTTGAAAGTAACATATATTTACAAACATCTTGACCTCCCCATTGCTTTATAATCTTCAAACTAAAATACTATTTTAATATATTAATTTACCTCTTTCGTTAAAATGTAACTTGTATTTAAAAACTGTTTCGGAAAAACGATTTCACCAATTTGAACGAATAATAAATATGCTGCTGCATAGATCTGAGCACAAATCAAACACAAGTTAAATGAGGTGTAGCAAATATTCAAGACAGCGAAAGCAGACAAACTGTTTGGAAACTTGAAGGTATGGAGGAGTGAAAGCGACTATCATCATTGTGTTTAAACGTTACATAGTTTTTCTAAAGTCCCATGTTTTCACAGTATAGAAACATGAAATCAAACGCTTATTCCCTAAGAAGGAACTACAATGCAATGATGTAAATGCCATTGCCGACAAGTAGTGATATATGTTTAGACCAGCCAATTCGGCTTTCTTGGCTCAATCGCGAAACTGTATCACATAGTTGGTTAACCCTCTACAGCTTAGATGGCAGACCAACACTTGTAGGGATATTTATAACCAGTTTATATTTTGTATAATGTATAGGCTAACTAAAGAGATGGACAGAAATAAACACAAATACATTTAGAAATAAAGAGCCAAACAGACATAAACACACTTAAGTCGAACAGGAAATGTAGAATACAGACAATCAAAAACTAGCATATAAAAACAAGTATAAATGCAGTTTCACAGAACGCAGTAAATCCAAAAAACACGCAAAATGACAAACATGAATGACAATTTTAATAAGGAATAACGGCATATGACGTCACAAACACAAACAGGGTTGACAATAGGGCTACCGCCTTGGAACGGTCAGTGGCGAAAAGGCCGCTGGTGTTTAAACCAGGTTCTAGGGTGCTCCAAACCTCACACTTACCCTACTGTCATTCCAATATAACTGGACAGTGTAAATAAAGAAATCCCCGCCATGAATTAGTCTCTAACCAACAAGGCAGCATTAATAGGCAATATAAGTAAACCAGAAAGATGCTCGTGTATATTTAAATACAAAAAAAGCAAAAGCCTAGAAAGCCACAAAGAAGGTACTCAATGACTTGGCATAAACCAGAGCAACAAGAGAATAAACCATTGAGGACACGACAAGACAAGCTTCACCGTCCTAGTGGGCTTCAGGTAGACGTCATCATAGGGTCCAAAGCCTGTCCAGTCATCGCACATTTAAAGAGGAAAGCATAGTGGCGAACTGTAAATATGTCCACCACCAAGCATGCAGTGCGTTGTAAAATGATAACCTCTTTTAATAAACCTTATAGCAAGTTTAACAAAGACAATATGAAAATCGTGATAGAGACCGAGTATTTTACGAAGTTTGTAAAAATAAGTATAAAGGCCGAACAGGAAATGCAGCTTTCACACAGTAAACCAAAAAACACGCAAAAAATACAAACAAGAATGGCAATAGTAATAACGAATAAAGGCATATGACGTCACGCAAAATACAGACAATCAAAAACTAGCATATAAAAACAAGTATAAATGCAGTTTCACAGAACGCGGTAAATCCAAAAAACACGCAAAATGACAAACATGAATGACAATGTTAATAAGGAATAACGGCATATGACGTCACAAACACAAAAAGGGTTGACAATAGGGCTACAGCCTTGGCACGGTCAGTAGCAAAAAGGCCGCTGGTAATGTTTAAACCAGGTTCTTGGGTGCACCAAACCTCACACTTACCCTACTGTCATCCCAATAAAACAGGACATTGTGAATAAAGAAATCCCCGCAATGAACTATTCTCTGTAAATCACGTCACCATAGAAGTCGACAATTATAATCAAAACAAATTATGCGACACCACAAACGTAACAGGGTAGACAATATTAGTACTGCCTTGGAACGGTCAGTTGCAAATTGAACTCTGAGGGGATTAAACCAGGTTATATTGTAAACCAACCATAGATTTTACTAACCATTTTTCAATTTTTAATAGAGAACTGTTAAATAAAAGAAGCGACAGTATCAGAAATATTTGCTGTGTTTAGGAAAGATAATAATAACGATAGCAGAAAAGTAAGCGTTTGTCAATGTTCAATATGTCATCCAGATACCGAGAGTGTCATGAGAGGCTTCAATTACATCTGCCCGAGCATTTGGTGAACTACTTAATATGAAATATATTTTATAGCAATATAAAACATATCTGCGACAATAATTGCACAGTTATTACCCATTTTGATGCCAACAATTTGTTTAAAACTGTAGTTCCATATCTGACGAAAATATAATCGAATCAGACCTGACGAAAATAATATCTGATAGGAAAATGTGTGTGTCATATACTTCTTGACAAGTCCTTATAGTGTAATTGTCAATACGCTTATCATTCATAACTTTCTATGGTAAAGATGTATATAGTGTCTAACAATACTGAAAATAGAGAACAATAGAGAAATGTAGCAGACTTGGTTTTACTGAGTCTGAGTACGTATAGATCACACTTTACATTTATTGCAAATTTTATCAAGAACGTCTCCTGAGATTTTAATTGGCCAATATAAATTAATCCGGGGTCATACGTTTTTGATTACACACTTGTTTAACGTAATCTGTAAGTCAGTAAGACAAATTAACAGTTTGAAGATGTTTGTAGTAGTACTTGAATTAGAAAAAAATGGCTTTAAAAGGATATTAGAGCAATTCATGAATCCAGTTCAAAGAAGTTTGTTTTGCCTTCCCTTTACACCAGCATTGACGGTGGTGCACCGAGTGAAAAGCGTGGTAACAACCTCATCCTCATTAAATTAATCGGAGTAACGAGTTCCAGAGAAAATACATTGATTCAAATAAAGAAAGACAACTCTTGGGCAACGATAACGTCGAAAATCACGTCAGAGTCATTGACATACAATTCATGATTAATTGACTAATCGGAAAACACTAGTAGATCCTGATTTAAACCCCAAACGATATTGTTGGCACTACGCGTTTCAAGACGATAGCATTATTTATGTTTATGTTGTCATATCTTGCCTTTAATTAATCTTTGTATTGTTTGTTTCTGTGCGTGTTTTTGATCGACCGTGATCCTTGATATCCAAGCCCAGTAACCGACGTCATAGCAGGTGCACGAGATGTTCATCCGCAGCGAAGATTTGTCTCGACTCGGTAAGTAAACACACGCATGTCAGCTCTAATTCTCAGTCCATAAAAATATAATTGTGCCTAAAGTATGCCAATCAATGGTAAAAAGACTCGGTTAATATTCACTTGACATGTGCTAATACTTAGCGAATTGAGAGAAGAATCAAAGAAAGTTATTTTAGCGAGATGATTCTCAGCGGAGTTTTTTCATTTGTGTTGCTTTTATGTATTTTTTTGGGCTTAATACTGTCATGTATTGTTTATATCAATACATGTTCCCAGTTCGATCCTTTGAGATCATCAAACATAATGAGTGTGGCTTTAAAGTAGAATACCGCTGAATTCGTCGCTAGGGGCATAAGTGGTTTTGCATCTTAAGTAATAGATAGAGTCTGGTCTCGGCGAGTTGGCTTATTTAAACACCGAGATGGGCGTAGCTGAGACAGACTCTACCTTTTTTGTAGCATGTTGTACTTAGTAACTCTGTGACGTCATAGTGACCGTACCCTAAGTTCAAATATCCGGTAGTTGTAGTACGGTGTAGACACGCCCCTTTAGTAACCCTAAATTAAACGATTTAATGCTCTGCATTTTTCAAAGGAAATGTCACCGACCATGCTATAAATTCAGCTATCACACTAGAATATTACTGTTTTCAAAAATACTCCCCTAGGCTGGACTTTCCATACTTACCAACACCTCATACAACAATATAAATAAAATAAAAATTCCCATGGATTACTTAAATAAAACAACGCCCACCCCTTCCACGCAACCCCCCTCCCCCCACCCCCCACCCTTCCGCCCCATGCAGAAAACCGTTACTTCCAACCCCTGCCCAATCCCACCCCTGGATAAGTTTAAATAATACCACTCTAAATTGTTATGCCCAGCAACGAATGTGGCGCGGTCATATAATGTTACCCTTGACAGCATTAGGTTCCTACAAAAACTAGAACAATATGAATGACTTTGACCTTCTTTTTGCACTTTGTTAATTTACATGACAGTCTTTTTATAAGTCCATTTATTAGATACCAAAAGACATACAACTTTAAATCTTCATATACACTTACATTTATATGAGATCAGTATTTTTCTGTCAAAAATAAGTCAATATGAATAACCTCGACTTTCCGACATTAAACATGGCTGCCAGCGGCCATTATTTTTACATGGCGTTATATAGTAAATATTTTTAGCGATAACTCCTCTAAATACTACTTTACGGATTGTCTTGAAACTTCATAGGAATGTTGCTCTTGATGTCTTGTTGACCCTAGCAAAATTTCAGCTCGGCCGGAAATTTAGGATGGCCGCCAAGGCTAAAAATATGTTTTAGAAAACAAGTGTGTAGCGACTACTTCTTGAAAATTGTAAGTGATATTGATATGGGACTTTTTCTAAAATGATCAACATGACATGATGTTGGTCCTGGTTGAAAATTATTTTGAATCGTCATTAAACATGGCTGCCAGCGGCCATTTTTGTTTACATGGAATTATATAGTAAAAACTTGTAGCGACTATTTCTTTGAAACTACCAGAGTGGGCTTGATGATCCAAAAGGACCAGTTAATAATAACACTACTGATTTGTAGTCGGGCGACTTTTTAGGGCCGGCATACAGCACTAAGGCCTACATTTAATATCACGTTTCAATAAGCTACCCCATGTTAAAGTTTATTCAATGATCGTATAGTGGTATATTAATTCTCTGAGATAATCTCATAACCACTCTCTCTCGCGTTCTCCTAATCTCATCACAATCTAATCCCGGCTTCTTAGCATCCCAGTATATACCTAGAAGCACGTGCAAGCATCTCAATGGATTTCTGCACATTTATTCAATAGGTCGTATCAAAGTATACTACGCCTACGATCTACCGGTATATAGTAAGCTTATACAATATCAATGATACCGTTATCTGAGAGAATTATCCCAAATTGTAGAATATTATGTAAATTATTATTAAACGCGAGATAATTATACCACCTGTTATTAAACTAGTATTGTTACTATTAAAGGGTCCGATAGTGTTACATATGCATGCCATACTCGGGATGGTTATATTTCTATACTATGAATATTGAGTTCTGCTCAACCCGGAGCTAGGGGATATGAACGGAAGTAAGCATATTCACTACCGTTCAATTTTTCGTATTTATCGTGTTCGGCCGTTTCCAAAGGTCAACTCTTATACATTTTTTATTAAGGTAATAAGTCAAAATACAAACCATACAACTTTTAAATTCACTAACACTCCCACCTCTATTTCAGCAGTATGTTCATACAAAAAGTAGGTTGATATGAATGAAATTTACCTACTTTCCATACTCTGTTAATTTATTCGTACATTTACACCTTTACACTAACGTCAACATGACAGCAACATTGCTTTTATAATACGAGGGTGCTTCGAAAAGTTCTGTAACTAGGCCTATATCCTTTGAACTGGATATTACACTGAGATAAAGTAGTGTATTTATGGTACTAATGGGTTCGCTCTCTCAAATTCCACAACAACAATGAAAACTTTCCGGTTATTTATACCCCTGAATTACCTCCCCCTACCACACCTTTTGGATACTGGCATCTGTGAAAATGTCCTTGTTACAAAACGTTGTAAAAATTATTTGAATAATTCTATGCTTTTACTTTTAAATTTTCTTGTACGCCATCTGTCGCCAATAATCCATGAAAATGATTGTCGAGAATTCGGAAAGGTCTCGCTGCAAACCAGATATGAGTGAATGCATATCCCTTATTTTAGCAGAAATAACACTGCTTTTCTTCATTTTGTTTACGGAAATGATATAATATCTTTTATTATACCTCACTCAAAATTCTCTATGTAATTTCCCCATTCCCGATCAGTCAACAACTGGTAATGTTTCATGGTAATGTTTCATGGCATGAAACATTATCTCGTGCTTCTAAAAAAAGAACGGTGGTTTCCTCAAGTGCTAAAAATAGAACGGTGGTTTCCCAGTTCAAGGGAGGTAACTATGGTATAAAATCTAGTCTATGTCAGTGAGCGCTTATTAAAAAGCGTGAATGACGTCATTAAGCGCTTGCAATTATTTACCAAACGACATTTTGCTGTCAGATTTATCAAAACAACAACATTGAACAAGAAATGTCGCGATTTGCAACAATTTCAGAAGAGGATCTTTCTCGGCTGGATTGTTCTAAGGACTCATTAAGCACAAAATAATTGCTGATTAAATGAATTTTGATGTTTGGTATAATAAAATAAATATCACATCCCATGGAGGGTGATAGAACATATTGTCAACCCGAGATTGGTAATGTCCACCGAGGCTTTAGCTATTTCAGAAGACTACCCTGCCCTTCCATTTAATGTCCATTTATCATTAAATTAATTTTTACACGTTAGCTTAAAATGTTAATTTCTAAGACAATGCCTTTTCATCTACGATGCTTAAATTCTGAATCTTGTAATGCACAGATATAACTGGTAATGTATGAGAAATTTCAAAGGTCATCGACAAGTACTGAAAGAGAAACAGGCATTTGAAAAAGTAACAATTAATATACCTGAAAAAACTCGGAACGAAAATGCCTCAGTGTGTATAAGTGATGTGTATTAGATGTTGCATAACTTTAATTGCACTGTCCTGTTTTAATTGGATGACAGTAGGGTAAGTGTGAGGTTTGGTGCACCCTTGAACCGGTTTAAACCCCCAGTGGCCTACTTTGCCACTGACCGTTCCAAGGCGGTAGCCCTATTGTCAACCCTTTTTGTGTTTGTGATGTCGTTTGCATTTATTATTGCTTTTGCCTTCTTGTTTGTCTGTTTGCGTGTCTGTTTCTGTGTTTTGTGGTTGGCTGTCCTCCTTGAATGCTACTTTCCCTGTCCGATCTTTTTATAATTCTTTCGTCACACAAAATATACAGCATTCATTTTACCATCAATTGAATGGTATTGAAACTTTCATTTGGTACCAAACATCAACACTCACAACGAGCACATAATTGTTAAAACGCGTTAGTGACAGAACTTATTGAATGATCTTCGTAGGTCAACGAGAATGACCTCGACACACGGCAGTCTTAGAGTTAATTATATTATTGATGCAATATTGTCAACAAACAGTAAAAACTGATTAACTTCAAACCATTCAAATACATATTTATAATGGTTTGCAAAACTGCACAAAATGAACATATACTAGCGAGTTTAATGAAATCAAGACGTGTGTCCTTTAAGCGGGGCATCCGTAACCCAGGGACACATGTTCTATTTTTTTTTAATTCACGCTTGGAAAACTACTTCCTCATCCTATTCACCTAGAAATATCAATCTCTCGCCATACTGTAATAGAAACACAGTGCAGACGCTTCGTCATGATAGCAATGGAAATGACTTAAATACCCTTATCGTGTTATAAAACTGTCTTTGTTTGAGTAAAGCAGCATGCGCAGTGAAGCAGTCTTCTTTATCAGTTATTGCATTCATGTATTAGGTCACCCCTTTGTTTGGCAGATAGAACGACCTTGAAATTTAAGATTAGGATTGAGTATACATTATCGGCAAACCGTATTCGTTTAAGTAAAACTAATGGCAGTTATTTATAATTGTCTGTTTAGAATAGGGCCTTTAAAACATGCAAATTATATATTATCCTATTTTAAACCGAAAGGTTGTTTTGGCCCTATTAACAGAACGAACTATTTGAAACGGAATATCTGAGGCGGGTCGATATAACCTGTGGTGTTTTTTTGATGAGCCGTTAAAGCGACTAACTACGATCTGGACGAGTGATAATATAAAAGAAAAACACTCAGCTGGTTTTAGTTGCTAAATTATAAATATTGATTTAAATGGGGTTTGAATTTTTAACAGTTGTATACAGAATCATGTGAATTATTATTAACAATTTATACAACAATAACTAGACGATTATAGATAAAACTACTTTATTACGGATAATGGCGCTTAGTAATATGCATAATGGTTTTAATCAGAACAATTATTCATTCCGGTCTTTGGAGATCGCTGAGCCCCATATTTATATCCAGATATTGGTGGTACTTTCTCAAATACTTTTGTTTTTTTATTTTAATTTGGAATATGTGGTTACACTACTTTAGGCTTTAAAGGTTCTGAATATTGTTCAATCACCCTAAGAATATTATGCCTGTTTTTTAATTTAGTCTTTTGACTGTTACTTGTGATACTCAGGCTTCATAACCTCTGCTCCCTATACTGAATTCCATTCTGTTTATTATCCCATTGTTTTCTCGTCTAGGGCAAAGTATTGTTTTAGAAACAGGAACCATACGTCGCTGGCCATGGAATGGTATGAAAATACCTCATTGAAGGTTCCATGTTCACCGTCATATGCATACCATCTTTGGGATTGCTCTAATTTCTGTACTGTTGACATTTTAAATACTGAGTTTTGCTCAACACGGGGCTAGAGGGCATGAACGGTAGCAAGCACTTTTCAATATTTTCATGAACACTCATCAAACCGAAATAATTGTTATATGTTCGGCGATTTCCAAATTTCCCCTTTCATATTCGTTTTATTCGTATTTGGATTGACACCTTTAATACCAGATAGTCCCAGTCCCTTTAAACAATATTCAAACTGTATAAATCGGCGATTGAAAGCCTTGACAAACAATCTACGTGTATAATCTTTGAACAGAATACTGATTATTGACGTTTGTATTATAAAATATCTCGTATATTCTCGTACATTCACAGCGTGTCACTTTACATACTCGGATTTAACATTGCATACATTATACAGTCCTACTTTATGTGATAGTAAATCTACGAACGTATTCTTTAGTGTATGTATGTGTTGGGTGACCCAGGATGTTTGGATATTTCATTGTGAAACATTGTTAAGTATAGAACGATACTGTGTTAAGAGACAAACATGGATATTAATAAACTAAAACACAAACTGTCAAGTCAGAATAGTTCAGACGGAATGCCTGCTATTTGCTGCTCTCTTTGTGCAGAAATAGGAAGACCGAATGAATCTGCTGTAAATTACTGCACTGTGTGTTACGAGTTCATGTGTGCTGGATGCATTAATGATCATAGGAAGTTTGAGCCAAACCGGGCCCACAAATTGTTAAATCAGAAAGAGATGATCGCACAAAAATCGAGTCTGTCTAAATCCATTCAGCAAGGATCGGATGATGTCAATTTGTGTTTATGCACATTGTGTTCCAATTTAGGTATTAAAAAGGTTGCTTTAAAATACTGTGTTGACTGCTCTGCCTTTATGTGTGACGAATGTCTACAACAACACAACAAATTTACGTCTCTGTCACTGCATCAGGTGATGACGAGTGATAAATGGAAAGCGACGGATAGTGAGAAGGAGGGTCCCGTAGTGTGCACAGCATGTAATTCAGCTGGAAACACGATCGAAGCAGTCGTATTCTGTTTGGAATGCACTACCTTCATGTGCACATCATGTGTGGATCATCATGAAAAGTTTCCAACTATGAAATCACATCACTTATTTAAACAGGAGGTGAAACAGAAAACACTGGTAATCAATTATTTCATTTAAACCAGGTCTTCCATACGAAAGGTCCGGTTATTAGATTGAGATTTTTATATTACGTTCCATTAACATTGTCCAAGTCAAACGAAACGTTGCTTTGCTGTTGGAAAATAATGCAACTTTTAACACACGCAAAAGCTTTGACAATAGAGGTAGCGCTGTGAAACGGTCAAACTTAACTCTTAGCCTATTGTCGATCAACCTATACCGTACAGCGTAAATAAAGAAATCTCACCAGGAATCACATTATTATGTTAAACAAGAAAAGTGAAAATTCTACGGAAAAAAATTACGTAAATGAATTTGTCGAAGTTCTAGAATTAAAGTGATATCAACAGTATACAATATAGAATTGTGAATCACAAACATAAATGCATACACAGTCAATGAGGACTGTAAACAATGCATAGATTTGTTAGTAAAGCCAATATTATAAGCTACATACACAGCAAGTTTCGTTCCAATACCAAAGTTATTGAGGGGAAAACGTTTTTCTATTTTTAATAACAATGCCATTGACCTTGACCCCAGAGACCCCAAATGCAATCCCAACCTACACTTCCATATAATTAAGCTGCATTTTCTGCAAGTTTCATCGCAATACTTCATTCATATTAAAAGCTATTGAGCGGAAACTAAGAGATTGACGCACGCCCGCACGACCGCCCGCACGCACACCCACCCGCCAAACGACATACCCCAATCTAATAACCAGAGTTTTTAAGGAAAACCTGTTTAAAAATATTAGTATTATAATGTAACACAAAACTGATCTGTATACATGTATATGAATATAAAAATGCCTAGACAGCCACAAAGTAAGTACTCTGACAGAAGTAAATTGCATGGCAAATTAATTTGTGCATATTCTAGGCTATGTTTGGCAGAGGTCATTAACAATATAATTAACATAATTAGCAGATATATGCAGCCAGGGCATTGTGTTTGAAACAATATCTGCGAAGCGAAAAAAAATA
This sequence comes from Cyrtodaria siliqua, assembly GCA_037043455.1. Taxonomy (NCBI): domain Eukaryota; kingdom Metazoa; phylum Mollusca; class Bivalvia; order Adapedonta; family Hiatellidae; genus Cyrtodaria; species Cyrtodaria siliqua. The sequence continues at coordinate 8,708 of JAWPHD010021416.1, read as the reverse complement.
ACAAAATGTGTTAATATACCTGCTTTAGTGATATTATAATTTCGTTCTTATTGAAATGTAAAGGGAGGTAATTTCATTTTTTTTAAATTCGGTTCGTGATTGCAATATAATGACAAGGTTAGTATCCATTGATTTTGCGTGTTGTTTAACTTGAAACCCAGAACTGTTATTTAGTGTGACGTTTAACCATGTTCTTTGTCATATTGGTATTTTTAAATATGAAATACGCTGTTTTAACTAAGTCGGAGATAAATCTGATACTTACATTGGATCACAAATAATTAGTTAAAGAGAAGATCACCCTATGTCATGCAAATGTTTTATAATACTTCACATTATAAAATAAAATAGCATTCAATTTCTTTAAGCTAAATGTACATAAGGACCTGCTAAACTTATGTTTTTCAGTATATTCTGATTAGCCTAGAATTAGAGTATTTCTACCATTATACAGACAGTTGGTGGTAATATATATCGGTCCACTTTTGATTTGTAATGCAAAATAATACTTTGACTTATTTTAAGCAATGTCCTTACACCTAAACAAGCATTTTGTTGTGTATTTGACAGTTATCGAAAGACAAAGTAGAGGGAGGAGATATAAGCTCTGTTCGGTAAGTATTATACGTAAACATATTACCCCCGGCGTCATTCAGAAATGTGTTGATAAAATGGGAGGCATGTTTCTTTGTCAAGCGTCAAGAGCGGGTGCGAATGAGTAAAATAGCAAACCACAACTCATATATAGTGAAATAATTCATGAAAAACGAACCTATCAGTTAACTAATATACTTATTCGTTATTAAATACTTTGTCAAAAAATACAAACAAAGTGATCCTTCGGTAACAACGAGCATGAAACAAAAAGAAAGTATCAGACTCAGCTTTATTACGGCTGTTCATGAGAGATAATATACAACACCTTGTACGCCTACTAGCACCGGCTTAAGTGGTAATATGTCATTGTTACATTATTTGATGAACGTCAATGACACCGATCACACAAGCGGCTTTAGGAGGGGTTCTTTGTACCAAAACATGACAACAAAACGTCTGATCCAAGTATTTGTCAGTTTTTATATGATCCTCAGTGACAAACCGGCAAACCTGCAAATTATGCACCGAAAGGGACAATGCTCTTAGAGATATTATGCAAAGTTAAAATGCAGGTTTAAACATAAAAATCAGAAAGACGTACCGGTAATACCAAAACGTCGTAAACATCTAAGGTGGAAAGTCTCTTCCTCATTTAACCGGAAGTGACATCGATTTTAACAGAAGCCATAGGTACAATGTTAAATTAGGCAAAAACAATGCAGTGTGTGTGAGTGCGTGTGTGCGTGCGTGCGTGCGTGCGTGCGTGCGTGTGTGTGTGTGTGTGAACATGTCAGTATTTAACGAACATGATGCTGGTTTCGAGGAAATATCCGTGATAAGATGATTACACAAATCTGTGACCTTACCATTTTGAGAAAGAATATATATTTGAGGATAGAAAAAGCACGGAGGCATCTGCCGATGAGAATGCAGAATGCGTGTGGATGCCAATAGAGAAATGAACAGACGCATTACAACCAAGTCAGCTAATTTTCTATTTTGTTTTTGTGTGTTTTATCCAAGGGATCTCCTTTTCAGTATGTACTGACATTCACACTAGGCGGCTGATAAAGTCCCCTGACTGAAAATGATTATTACTTAACGGTCATTTGGGATGATTAAGCCCAACCTGTGTGACTTTATTGATACGGACTGTGCACCTCTTGTCGCAGATTTGTTCTTGTATTGCTATGAAAGAGATTTCATGTTGAGTCCTTCATACGATACTCAGGCAGTTGTAATTGAAGCCCCAGCGGCCTTTTTTGCCACTGACCGTTCCAAGGAGGTAGCCCTATCGTCAACCCTTTTTGTGTATGTGACGTCATATGCCTTTATTCCTTATTAACATTGCCATTCATGTTTGTCGTTTCGCGTGTCTTTAAGGTTTACTGTGTTCTGTGTTTTACTGAATGTGTTTGTGATGTACTTTTTGAATCAACTTTGCGTTTTAATACTTGTTGGAGTGACTGTATTCTGTGAATGCTACTCTTCCTGTTGGACTTATAACCTTTTCTTTTTTTAATGACACCACTTGGTACTTTGAGGACATACTGAACATTGACATCCTTTCTTTACTACAATGGTTAATAGTATCTATCCTAAAGACCTTCAACTCAACAAAGTTAACATTTCTGATGCTGTCGCTTCTTTTCTTGATTTACATCTCTCTATTGAAAATGGCGAAATAATTAGTAAAATCTATGACAAGAGAGTTAATTTTGATTTTAATATTATTATTTATCCCCATTAAGATGGGGTTTTCCACGATCTATGTTTATCAACTTATTCGTTTCTCTAGAGCTTGGAGTCGTGTTGACGATTTTAATATTCGTAATAGTTGTATAACTAAAAAACTACTCCAGCAGGGCTACCGTTACCATAAATTTGGAAAAACCTTTGCACAATTGTATTATCGTAACCCTGATCTATTTTAAAATATAAATGTAGAGTTGCGACAAGGAGCATCACAACCTGACTTCTATGGTGATGTGATTTATAAACTTTGTAAGATCCTTGGTCATAATCACTTTCATACAATGTTTATTAAACTTGGTAAACATTTATCAAAAGAGTTTATCACCCTATCATTTTGCAACGCACTGCATGTGTAGTGGTGGACCCATTTACAGTTCGCCACTATGATTTCCTCTTTAACTGTATGATGACCTGATGCCCCTGGAAAGAGTGTGGACCCTATGATGACGTATACCTAAATCCTTAGAGGACGTTAGCGTTTGATTTTTGCCTTTAATCTTGTCTTGTCATACCCTTAACGGTTATTATATTGTTGCTCTGGCTTCTTCCAACTCATTGAGTACTTACTTGCTGGCTTCCTATGCGTTGTTTATATTATATATACATGATCATGTATGTGTTTTACTTATAGTGCCTATTAATGCTGCTTTTTTTGTCATTGGCCGTTCCGAGGCGGTAGCCTTATTTTCTCCCCGTTTGTGTTTCTGGTGTCTTATTTTGCCTTTTATTCATCGGTGAAGTTGTTCTCTGTTTCTGTTTGTGTTTGTGATTGACTGTCGTCATTGAATCATGCGTTTGTTCTGTTCGATTTTTATATCTACATTTTCTAGGCTTTTGTATTTTTCTATTTATAAATGTATCTCCCACCATACCTGAGATACAATAAGTTATACATATGTATTTAACGTAACAAGCAAGTAGATATAAAATCGAACTGGAAATTTAGTTTTTAAGGACCTTTATTGAATTGTAAAGTGATGCTTTGAAATATCACCCCAATATAAATGATATACGTGTAAGAGACTCTGAATATTTATTAATCTATTATGCCGATAACTCCTCTCTTTTTTCTAGAAGTTGATGAAAAATCATTAAATACTTCCGGCATGTGAAAACGTGGACATTTTCGCAGTGTGTAATTTGACAAATTTATATTGTGCAAGGATTTTATTTTAAAAGAATTTTGGATATTTAGTCGTGTAAGAGTTTCCATTTTCTAACCAAGAACACGTTAAACCTTTTTAGGGACAGAAAAGGTGTTTATAAGACTAATTTCCACCAAGTACGCACACGCTTTGCACGCGTTTTACTTTGTCCCATACACCGATGGACACCGATGGACGATGATGCCCGGTATAATTTTTTGGCCGAAAACTACGGGTGTAAAGATTTTAAAGATCTTTCGGGATGCTTCCCTAAGCTTCACATGTCCCTAGAAGGCCAAATAGACAGTAAGTTGGCGCCTCTAAAGAAAACCATTGAAACAGTACGTGAAAAGATTGACTCTATGGAGAGTGTTATTGAGTACGCCAACTACGAGTTTCGCACCTTTCAGGGAAAAAACGCTCCCAAACTTGGATTCCCAGACTGAGGAAATGAAATAAGAGAGACAAAAATTACAACTTTGGGGAAGGAAATGAAACCTTATTGTATGAGGTATAGAGGGCGAGGGAGACAGAGATCCTGCCATAACAACAGACCACACGTTCAGGGCATTCATGTTTAAATTCATGTACATTGAGAAGGAACGGGCATTCCAGGTCATTCATCGACAGTCACCAGGAGATAATACTCGGCGTAACATTTTAGTCCGAGTCAGCGACCTCATCGAGCGTGATTTAGTTTTAAATTGTGCCATGCGGAACCTGAAAGCCGGAACTGGATTTAACGTTGTCCCTGATCTACCACCAGAAATTTCCAAGCGTAGGGCTGAACTTCTCAAGAGAAGAGGAAACATGTCTAGTGAAGAAAAACGATGCCACAAGTTGATTTATATTGGGCAGTTTCCATTCGTGGAACTGGAAACTGAAAACAAACGTGCTGAAAACGCATAGTGAGTAGCCAGTAGCAACATGAAATAACGTTCGCTAAGCCAATACAAAGCACATAAACGCTACGGGCCAATATAGTGACATACTTGTTCTTGAACGCTACAACCAGTGATTGTAATCGATTTTTGTTTGTTAAACAAATCTATATATGTTGCTTCCTCCTTCTCTTGTCCATTCCCCGATAGTGTATAACTTGAATGTATACCTCCACCCATATCACCCTTGTTTAAAAATCATTATAATTTCTATCGCCATGACTAATGTACATGTATATTTCATATTTTTTGATAAACATTTTAATACATCATATTCCTTGCCTACAGTATATGCAATAACGTTAAAAAAAGACGAAAGCCCAAATTGATACATGACGTATCTACTTGTTTTATATACACGGTTGGCAGCTGTCATATCGCAATAAGTATACAAAAACATGAGACTTTTAGGCTTGGGAACTTTACCTTTGTGTGTACTAAATGTTGCTACTTGACCTAGTGAATTAAATATATTGCCCCCGGCAAGCTCTTTGTCGTAAATGCTTGGTGACAAATTGTTAACACTTATTTGAATATGGATATACTATTTTAAGCAGCCATGACTTATTCGTTGATCGTAATGTATGTGTAAACTAATGGAAAGTGCGTATTTTTTGCATTTTTTTTCTTCATTCCTATCACCAGTAGTAGTATTACATGTTGGTAGTTCTTTCTCATTTGTCCCCATTCGAAGTTCTAGATATTGACATAGTACTATGTACCCGTGTCATGAAGCGCTTGCAGTACACACTTAGAGGTAAACATTGAAGCGTGTACTTTAAAAAGCAGCTTGTTTTTCGTTTTTCTGTTGCATGCTAAAGTCTCGGTGATTTTAGCCATATTTTGAATAGAAAACAAACTGCACTTAGCAGGGTTTAATTATATAAACTACTGAAATATGACGAGGGTAAATATATAATAGTGTACATGTAATTTCGGATGTCGGGTTCTAACAGGGGTTCCCTCTTCACCAGACGTTGACATCCAGTACCTCCTTATCTCAGTTTTAATGTTTTTATTTAAATAAATTAATAAACCACATATGCGTGCCGGGTGAATATAAAAAGGAACTCTTGATAGACTTTTAAAAAAATGTTTACATATTATTCGCTACTGTCACTCTGATATGCATAGTTAACCTACTTGGTAACTGATAGTATAATAGGTCAAGATCAATCGATATATACAAGTGTATGGGGGTTTACTGAATAATAAAACATATTGTTTAATTGTTATCCAAAATGATAGTGAATGCTATGAATATGCCATTGACATAATAAACTTATATATAAAAAAGAGATGTTGTTATCATATTAGAAAAACAGACATTGTTGTGTACATTATTTTGAACATTGTTATTTTAGTCAATAGAAAATAATGCGCTCTTTATACAGTTATTATATGCAATCAAGAAAACAGATACAGGTCACGGAACATCAAGCTTTTAACATTCTATATTCATCAAGTCGATACAAACTATACATTAACCTACACTATTTTATTAAATTATGAATGATATACAATTTGGAAGTATGACTTGTAGGGGTTTATATTCTGATCAAGTAAAGAGGATGGATATTTTTGTCAAGGTGTAGTGATAGATATGACATTACTTTTCTTGTTGATACACATTCAACTAAAGAGATAGAAAGCAAATGGAGGACTAAATGGGGCTGTGATGCAATAGTTTCTTCATTCTCAAATTCAAGTAGGGGTACCGCAATCTTGTTAAATAATAAATTTAGTTACAAAATTAACAATGAATTCATAGATAATTTGGTACATTTCATAGTGTTAGATATTTCTTTAGATATTACAATTCAGGAGCAAAGAATGACTTTAGCTGTAGTGTATGGACCAAATGAAGACAAGCCGCAATTTTGTCATGATTTCTTTACTGTTGTTGAAAGCTTTGGTAACACTTTTTATATTATTGGTGGGGACTGGAATGTGCCACTAAGTTATGATATGGACACATACAATTATAAACACAAAAATAACATAAAATCAAATAAAACACTTTTAAGTATTATGGAAAGTTTAGACTTACATGACATCTGGAGAATACTTAATGACAATGTTAAAAGATATACTTGGAGAGGCCCTTTTAAAAGATGGCACATTTAGACTATTTTCTTGTGTCATCCGACTTTCAAGACTGTGTCGAAACATGTTCAATCGATATTTCTTATAAATCTGATCATTCACCAATTTCAGTCAATTTTTTAATCATTGACCAAACACGAGGCCGTGGCTCATGGAAATTTAATAACAGTCTACTAACGATCATTGAATAAGTAAATACGATCAAACAAACTATTGCTGAAACCATAGAACAATACAGATTAAGTATTGAAAATGAACAACAAGAAATTAAATTTAGCATAAATGACCAACTGTTTTGTGAGACTCTTAAAATCATGATCAGAGGTAAAACTCTTTCATTGGCTTCATTTTTAAAAATGGAAAAAAAATAAAAAATAAAATGAAATATGTTTTAATAGACAATGGTGATTTCTCGGTTAATAATGAAATTGATCAGTTACGGATAGAATTAAAAATTAACAAATCGAAATGAACAAATAAGAGGAATTATTTCAAGAACAAAAGCGAAATGGGAAATCGAAGGAGAAAAATCCATTAAATATTTTTGTAAATTAGAAAAGAGACAATGTACCGACACATTAATACCTTTTCTTTCTTTTTTTTATTAAAGTTTTGATCATCCACATTTAGTTCGTCGATATAATGATGAAGTTTCCCTCTTTGTTTATACATCTATTGTCTTTATACCGATTTGTATAAGGTGCTCCGTATCAGCCGATCAGAAACGATACCATAATTTCGGTAAAAGGACTGCCGCGTCAAACTTTTTTAGAAGAACAGTCCAAGAACAGTCCTAGACGTTTGTCTTGAAAACAATCTAGATAAATAAACAATGTATTGTTAATTGATTAATTACAAATAACATTGCTCTGTTGATTTTCGAAAATTGTTCAAATTCATAACTGTTGAAATTAGATATAAAAATCTATGTGAACCATAAATTACACCTGAATGCAAATTTAAACTTGAACACTGCACACTTGAAATGTACAAATATATTTTCAGTAACATAATTATCTACATAACTCTATTTATCCGTTTATCATGTTGCCATGGAGACAATAGCATCACAATTCTACGCTTGGTATTTACTTCAGTACTATTATATTGTTCAGCTTGGGATATGATTTGTTACGCTAAATTTGTAAGCAATGAATATTTGAGAACAAATACAATTGACTGCCCAAAAATGTATTGAATGATCTTTGCATGTTGCCAGTAATTATGTGTATGTTTTATTCATATATATATTTATTTTTTTAAATGAGCCATACTAAATGTGTGTTTGCATGATTACAGAGACAATAATAAATACGAAGACGAGATATCACGTCAGCGAGGGTAAGTTTACATATATTATTTCTAATAGATCTTTGGTACGAGTCTATTTCGTATCTCTATTAACTACTAATTGGCCCTTATTTCACTTTTCACAGAATGGTTTTATACATCTTTATAGTTGTTGTTTGTTTCTGCGCGCGTTTGTGGTTGACTGTGGTCCTCCAATGCTATATTTCCTGTTCGGCTTTTATATCTATTTTAAGTTGATGCTAAAACGGATATATTGGAAACCTGTTTATTGATTTGAGCACGCTTGTAGAAGAGTTATATGTTTTGTTTAGTAATAGGCTTATACATATTTATATATATATATGTTTGGGTATGGCGTGAAGTGTTTCTTCAGAATGTGCACAAGAACTTTTACTAGCCTCGTCATAGGTCTTTTATTTTTGGTTCGTGGCCATCTAAGATAAATCCTACGAAATACGTGCGTATAATATATTAAACGACAATTGGCTCTTAAACATATATAGTCTATATCACATAAATCAGTGGCGTTATGACAGTGTTAAATAATAAATAGTAATTCAATAATGGTTATGGCGATTAAATACTACATGAACTTTTAATGCGTTATTCGTTTGAAACAAGTGTTTATATTATAACACGTTTTGTTTAAAAAATAGATCAACATATAAATGATTCCAGGAAAAGAAACACTCTAACTCTGTGCGATCTATATATTTCGCCGTCCGTCTAACACACTGTTTCATGAGTATCTATTACAAAGCAGAAATTATGATCACGGTAGTTTCTTAGTTCAGAAGTGGTTTCTGTCATATACAAAAACGTCTCTTGACAAGCAATAAGTAAAAATCGAGTA
>JAWPHD010021415.1:0-28320 GCA_037043455.1 Cyrtodaria siliqua | reverse complement strand
TATATTCAGTTCTTACGCATATATATTCAGTTCTTACACAAATATATTCCGTTCTTACGCATCTATATTCAGTTCTGACACATATATATTCAGTTCTTACACATATATATTCAGGTCTTACACATATATATTCAGTTCTTACACATATATATTACAATCTTACGCATATATATTCCGTTCTTACGCATAGATTCTGTTCTTACGCATATATTTTCAGTTTTTACGCATGTATATTCAGTTATTACACATATATATTCAGTTCTTACGCATATATATTCAGTTCTTACGCATATATATTCCGTTCTTACGCATATATATTCCGTTCTTACGCATATATATTCCGTTTTTAAGCATATATTCAGTTCTTACGCATATATTCGGTTCTTACACATATATATTCAGTTCTTACACATATATATTCAGCTCTTACACATATATATTCAGTTTACACATATATATTCAGTTCTTACACAGATATATTCAGTTCTTACACATATATATTCAGTTCTTACACATATATATTCAGTTCTTACACATATATATTCAGTTCTAACACATATATATTTAGTTCTTACTCATATATATTCCATTCTTACGCATATATATTCCGTTCTTACACATATATATTCAGTTCTTACACATATATATTCAGTTCTTACACATATATATTCAGTTCTTACACATATATATTCAGTTCATACCCATATATATTCCGTTCTTACGCATATATATTCCGTTCTTACGCATATATATTCAGTTTTTACGCATATATTCAGTTCTTACGCATATATTCAGTTCTTACGCATATATACTCCGTTCTTACACATATATATTCAGTTCTTACACATATATATTCAGTTCTAATACATATATATTCAGTTCTTACACATATATATTCAGTTCTTATGCATATATATTCCGTTCTTACGCATATATATTCCTTTCTTACGCATATATATTCCGTTCTTACGCATATATATTCAGTTCTTACGCATATATATTCAGTTCTTACGCATATATATTCAGTTCTTACACATGTATATTCCGTTCTTACTCATATATATTCCGTTCTTACGCAGAGATATTCTATTCTTACGCATATATATTCAGTTCTTAGGCATATATATTCCGTTCTTATGCATATATATTCAGTTCTTACACATATATATTCAGTTCTTACACATATATATTCAGTTCTTACACATATATATTCAGTTCTTACACATATATATTCAGTTCTTACGCATATATATTCCGGTCTGACGCATATATATTCCTTTCATACGCATATATATTCCGTTCTTACGCATATATATTCAGTTCTTAGGCATATATATTCCGTTCTTACGCATATATATTCAGTTCTTACACATATATATTCAGTTCTTACACATATATATTCAGTTCTTACGCATATATATTCAGTTCTTACACATATATATTCAGTTCTTACACATATATATTCAGTTCTTACACATATATATTCAGTTCTTACACATATATATTCAGTTCTTACACATATATATTCAGTTCTTACACATATATATTCAGTTCTTACCCATATATATTCCGTTCTTACGCATATATATTCCGTTCTTAAGCATATATATTCTTTTTTTACGCATATATTCAGTTCTTACGCATATATTCAGTTCTTAGGCATATATACTCCGTTCTTACACATATATATTCAGTTCTTACACATATATATTCAGTTCTAACACATATATATTCAGTTCTTACACATATATATTCAGTTCTTACACATATATATTCCGTTCTTACGCATATATATTCAGTTATTACGCATATATTCAGTTCTTACACATATATATTCAGTTCTTACACATATATATACAGTTCTTACACATATATATTCTGTTCTTACACATATATATTCAGTTCTTACGCATATATTCCGTTCTTACGCATATATATTCAGTTCTTACGCATTTATATTCAGTTCTTACGCATATATTCAGTTATAACGCATTGATTTTCAGTTTTTACGCTAATATATTCAGTTGTTACACATATATATTCAGTTCTTACACATATATATACAGTTCTTACGCATATATATTCAGTTCTTACACATATATATTCCGTTCTGATGCATATATATTCAGTTCTTTCGCATATATATTCAGTTCTTACGCATATATATTCAGTTCTTACACATATATATTCAGTTCTTACACATATATATTCCGTTCTTACGCATATATATTCCGTTCTTACGCATAGATATTCCGTTCTTACGCATACATATTCCGTTCTTACGCATATATATTCCGTTCTTACGCATATATATTCAGTTCTTACACATATATATTCAGTTCTTACACATATATATTCAGTTCTTACACATATATATGCAGTTCTTACACATATATATTCCGTTCTTACGCATATATATTCAGTTCTTACACATATATATTCAGTTCACACACATATATATTCAGTTCTTACACATATATATTTAGTTCTTACTCATATATATTCCATTCTTACGCATATATATTTCGTTCTTACACATATTTACAGTTCTTACACATATATATTCAGTTCTTACACATATATATTCAGTTCTTACACATATATATTCAGTTCATACCCATATATATTCCGTTCTTACGCATATATATTCCGTTCTTACGCATATATATTCAGTTCTTACACATATATATTCAGTTCTTACACATATATATTCAGTTCTTACACATATATATTCAGTTCTTACACATATATATTCAGTTCTTACGCATATATATTCCGTTCTTACGCATATATATTCAGTTCTTACACATATATATTCAGTTCTTACACATATATATTCAGTTCTTACACATATATATTCAGTTCTTACCGTATATATTCCTTTCTTACGCATATATATTCCGTTCTTACGCATATATATTCCGTTCTTACGCATATATATTCAGTTCTTACGCATATATATTCAGTTCTTACACATGTATATTCCGTTCTTACTCATATATATTCCGTTCTTACGCATATATATTCCATTCTTACGCATATATATTCAGTTCTTAGGCATATATATTCCGTTTTTACGCATATATATTCAGTTCTTAAACATATATATTCAGTTCTTACACATATATATTCAGTTCTTACACATATATATTCATTTCTTACACATATATATTCAGTTCTTACACATATATATTCAGTTCTTACGCATATATATTCCGGTCTTACGCATATATATTCCTTTCATACGCATATATATTCAGTTCTTACGCATATATATTCAGTTCTTAGGCATATATATTCCGTTCTTACGCATATATATTCAGTTCTTACACATATATATTCAGTTCTTACACATATATATTCCGTTCTTACGCATATATTTTCAGTTCTTACACATATATATTCAGTTCTTACACATATATATTCAGTTCTTACACATATATATTCAGTTCTTACACATATATATTCAGTACTTACACATATATATTCAGTTCTTACACATATATATTCCGTTCTTACGCATATATATCCAGTTCTTACACATATATATTCCGTTCTTACGCATATATTCAGTTCTTACGCATATATACTCCGTTCTTACACATATATATTCAGTTCTTACACATATATATTCAGTTCTTACACTTATATATTCATTTCTTACACATATATATTCAGTTCTTACACATATATATTCAGTTCTTACGCATATATATTCCGGTCTTACGCATATATATTCCTTTCATACGCATATATATTCCGTTCTTACGCATATTTATTCAGTTCTTAGGAATATATATTCCGTACTTACGAATATATATTCAGTTCTTACACATATATATTCAGTTCTTACACATATATATTCAGTTCTTACGCATATATTTTCAGTTCTTACACATATATATTCAGTTCTTACACATATATATTCAGATCTACACATATATATTCAGTTCTTACACATATATATTCAGTTCTTACACATATATATTCCGTTCTTACGCATATATATTCAGTTCTTACACATATATATTCAGTTCTTACACATATATGTTCAGTTCTTACACATATATATTCAGTTCTTACACATATATATTCAGTTCTTAAACATATATATTCAGTTCTTACCCATATATATTCCGTTATTACGCATATATATTCCGTTCTTAAGCATATATATTCTTTTTTACGCATATATTCAGTTCTTACGCATATATTCAGTTCTTAGGCATATATACTCCGTTCTTACACATATATATTCAGTTCTTACACATATATATTCAGTTCTAACACATATATATTCAGTTCTTACACATATATATTCAGTTCTTACACATATATATTCAGCTCTTACACATATATATTCAGTTTACACATATATATTCAGTTCTTACACATATATATTCAATTCTTACACATATATATTCCGTTCTTACGCATATATATTCAGTTCTTACACATATATATTCAGTTCTTACACATATATATTCAGTTCTAACACATATATATTTAGTTCTTACTCATATATATTCCATTCTTACGCATATATATTCCGTTCTTACACATATATGTTCAGTTCTTACACATATATATTCAGTTCTTACACATATATATTCAGTTCTTACACATATATATTCAGTTCATACCCATATATATTCCGTTCTTACGCATATATTTTCCGTTCTTACGCATATATATTCAGTTTTTACGCATATATTCAGTTCTTACGCATATATTCAGTTCTTACGCATATATACTCCGTTCTTACACATATATATTCAGTTCTTACACATATATATTCAGTTCTAACACATATATATTCAGTTCTTACACATATATATTCAGTTCTTACACATATATATTCAGCTCTTACACATATATATTCAGTTTACACATATATATTCAGTTCTTACACATATATATTCAGTTCTTACACATATATATTCCGTTCTTACGCATATATATTCAGTACTTACACATATATATTCAGTTCTTACACATATATATTCAGTACTAACACATATATATTTAGTTCTTACTCATATATATTCCATTCTTACGCATATATATTCCGTTCTTACACATATATATTCAGTTCTTACACATATATATTCAGTTCTTACACATATATATTCAGTTCATACCCATATATATTCCGTTCTTACGCATATATAATCCGTTCTTACGCATATATATTCAGTTTTTACGCATATATTCAGTTCATACCCATATATATTCCGTTCTTACGCATATATATTCCGTTCTTACGCATATATATTCAGTTCTTACACATATATATTCAGTTCTTACACATATATATTCAGTTCTTACACATATATATTCAGTTCTTACGCATATATATTCCGTTCTTACGCATATATATTCAGTTCTTACACATATATATTCAGTTCTTACACATATATATTCAGTTCTTACACATATATATTCAGTTCTTACCGTATATATTCCTTTCTTACGCATATATATTCCGTTCTTACGCATATATATTCCGTTCTTACGCATATATATTCAGTTCTAACGCATATATATTCAGTTCTTACACATGTATATTCCGTTCTTACTCATATATATTCCGTTCTTACGCAGAGATATTCCATTCTTACTCATATATATTCAGTTCTTAGGCATATATATTCCGTTTTTACGCATATATATTCAGTTCTTAAACATATATATTCAGTTCTTACACATATATATTCAGTTCTTACACATATATATTCATTTCTTACACATATATATTCAGTTCTTACACATATATATTCAGTTCTTACGCATATATATTCCGGTCTTACGCATATATATTCCTTTCATACGCATATATATTCCGTTCTTACGCATATATATTCAGTTCTTAGGCATATATATTCCGTTCTTACGCATATATATTCAGTTCTTACACATATATATTCAGTTCTTACACATATATATTCAGTTCTGACGCATATATTTTCAGTTCTTACACATATATATTCAGTTCTTACACATATATATTCAGTTCTTACACATATATATTCAGTTCTTACACATATATATTCAGTACTTACACATATATATTCAGTTCTTACACATATATATTCCGTTCTTACGCATATATATCCCGTTCTTACACATATATATTCAGTTCATACGCATATATTCAGTTCTTACGCATATATACTCCGTTCTTACACATATATATTCAGTTCTTACACATATATATTCAGTTCTTACACATATATATTCATTTCTTACACATATATATTCAGTTCTTACACATATATATTCAGTTCTTACGCATATATATTCCGGTCTTACGCATATATATTCCTTTCATACGCATATATATTCCGTTCTTACGCATATTTATTCAGTTCTTAGGCATATATATTCCGTTCTTACGAATATATATTCAGTTCTTACACATATATATTCAGTTCTTACACATATATATTCAGTTCTTACGCATATATTTTCAGTTCTTACGCATATATTCAGTTCTTACGCATATATACTCCGTTCTTACACATATATATTCAGTTCTTACACATATATATTCAGTTCTTACACATATATATTCATTTCTTACACAGATATATTCAGTTCTTACACATATATATTCAGTTCTTACGCATATATATTCCGGTCTTACGCATATATATTCCTTTCATACGCATATATATTCCGTTCTTACGCATATATATTCAGTTCTTAGGCATATATATTCCGTTCTTACGCATATATATTCAGTTCTTACACATATATATTCAGTTCTTACACATATATATTCAGCTCTTACACATATATATTCAGTTTTCACATATATATTCAGTTCTTACACATATATATTCAGTTCTTACACATATATATTCCGTTCTTACGCATATATATTCAGTTCTTACACATATATATTCAGTTCTTACACATATATATTCAGTTCTAACACATATATATTTAGTTCTTACTCATATATATTCCATTCTTACGCATATATATTCCTTTCTTACACATATATATTCAGTTCTTACACATATATATTCAGTTCTTACACATATATATTCAGTTCTTACACATATATATTCAGTTCATACCCATATATATTCCGTTCTTACGCATATATATTCCGTTCTTACGCATATATATTCAGTTTTTACGCATATATTCAGTTCATACCCATATATATTCCGTTCTTACGCATATATATTCCGTTCTTACGCATATATATTCAGTTCTTACGCATATATATTCAGTTCTTACACATATATATTCAGTTCTTACACATATATATTCAGTTCTTACACATATATATTCAGTTCTTACGCATATATATTCCGTTCTTACGCATATATATTCAGCTCTTACACATATATATTCAGTTCTTCCACATATATATTCAGTTCTTACACATATATATTCAGTTCTTACCGTATATATTCCTTTCTTACGCATATATATTCCGTTCTTACGCATATATATTCCGTTCTTACGCATATATATTCAGTTCTTACGCATATATATTCAGTTCTTACACATGTATATTCCGTTCTTACTCATATATATTCCGTTCTTACGCAGAGATATTCCATTCTTACGCATATATATTCAGTTCTTAGGCATATATATTCCGTTTTTAAGCATATATATTCAGTTCTTAAACATATATATTCAGTTCTTACACATATATATTCAGTTCTTACACATATATATTCATTTCTTACACATATATATTCAGTTCTTACACATATATATTCAGTTCTTACGCATATATATTCCGGTCTTACGCATATATATTCCTTTCATACGCATATATATTCCGTTCTTACGCATATATATTCAGTTCTTAGGCATATATATTCCGTTCTTACGCATATATATTCAGTTCTTACACATATATATTCAGTTCTTACACATATATATTCAGTTCTTACGCATATATTTTCAGTTCTTACACATATATATTCAGTTCTTACACATATATATTCAGTTCTTACACATATATATTCAGTTCTTACACATATATATTCAGTACTTACACATATATATTCAGTTCTTACACATATATATTCCGTTCTTACGCATATATATCCCGTTCTTACACATATATATTCAGTTCTTACGCATATATTCAGTTCTTACGCATATATACTCCGTTCTTACACATATAAATTCCGTTCTTACGAATATATATTCAGTTCTTACACATATATATTCAGTTCTTACACATATATATTCAGTTCTTACGCATATATTTTCAGTTCTTACACATATATCGCCCCCTTAATGCAAAAAGGAGTCAAGTGACATTTTATACTTTTCGAGATAATCGAGTTTAAAGGTTTGAATGTAAATTACAAATCACAGAACTGTATTACAATGATGAAGTTTGCTGGTCATGTAGATATATATTAATGGTTTAAATTCATGATATGATTCAATTCGAAACGTTACTGGTATTATAATATTTTAAGCATTTAAGTAAAAACTCCTTTTTGCATCCAGCGATATTCAATTCTAACCATGCTAAAAGGAGTCATGTGTCACTTGTACCCTTTTTGCATAACCATATAGTTAAAATTGTAGCATTATATTTTCAGCAAAAAAGGTTCATGTATACCTTTTGGTATTTAGAAACGAACAATTAATAATTATTATGAGTTGTATAGCTCTATTTAATGAAATATATAATGATTACAGTTCTTCACAAGCATGATAAGGGTTTATAGTCATTTTGTTTTATAATAAAAACGAACAATGTGTTCATACATTCCGAGGTTATTGTTGTTCAGTGTTTTTGTGTCCAGATCTGCTGTTTAATTGTTATATATGCAGTAATCAACTGCCAGTAGGAGTTATTATGTGTATTCCTCATCTGTTTTTTCATCAACAGATGGACCAGGATTCCTGTTACTATCATTTCATAGTATTGGTGAAAGTCTTCTGGGATAATCCCCCGTTCACACAAACCAACCAGATCTTGTTTCTTCTTGACCGAGATCGGTTGTTTCGATTCATAGCAAAACCCAATGTCCGAATCTTTCTCTGGCCATCTAACTTAGTGATCTCTCCTTCGTAATCCTTTTGACTGGATTTCAATTTCTATGAAGGAGTTGGGGTCAAATGTGTAGTTTACAAACAGTGATTTTGGATGATCATGTCGTGCCTGGATTAAACGTATATATAGCCAATTGATTTTTATTTCGGTTGGTGTGGACTTGAAATTCAGTGAGCAGTTTTTCACAAAAGATTTAAAGTCAATAACGTGATCGTACTTTAATGGAACTGCTATATACGGCTTTGAATTTTGTGCAAGGCAGGTAATAGTACTCCATTGTGAGGGCACACAATTTGATGTGTTCTTTTTTGCCACTTCAATTGCTCCATGGACACTGTCACATTCCATCTGGGAATGGCCAGACTGCAGGAACTTGTGATTAGGTATCTGCAGTTGTGGCAGTTTGTTAATGGCGTACACATACAAGGCAACAACAAATTGGTTTCGATTTTGACTGCCACATGTGTCTGAATAATATGTGATCTCTTTAATCAATGAATTCGATGAACACACCGATTCTGTATTTTTTAATAAACATGTAGCTATTTCACTGGATCCTCTCTTACCCTGATTTTGGTTTTTGTCCGGACTTGCTTGTGCAGTGTGGCGGCAGTAAAACGTCTCTCCGCGGTTGCAATCAGTACTGTTATTCATTCGATCTTTGGAGATCGCTAAACCCGATACTTATATTTAGTTATCGGTGGTACATTTTCAATTTCTTTTGTTTTCTTACTTAATTTTTGATTCTGTGGTTCCACTACTCCGGCCGATAAAAGGCTCTGGATATTGTTTAACCACTCATAGGATATGTTGTCTGCTTTTTGATACGCAGGTTTCATAACCGCTGCTCCCAACTAAATTCCATTATGTTTATTTCGCTCTTCGGGGAATTTAATTTTATTAGATACTGGGACCATACGCCGTACGACATGGGGAAGAAGTACACTCCATGTCCACCGCCATATGCATGCAATCTTCGGGATGGTTAAAATTTTGTACTATTGATTTTATGAATATTGTGTTCTGCTCAACCCGGGGCTAGAGGGCGTGAACGGTAGGTAGCCTATTTCACTACCGCTCATGAACAGTCTCAATCAAACCGAGACTGCAATATTTCGTATGTGTCGTGCTCGGCCGTTTCCAAAGGTCCATTATCATACTCGTTTTGGTGATGATTATACTCCTCTTGCAATTCGTCACTAATGGAAATTTCTATCTTATGACGTGCGCACAACGAACACTGATCATTTTTGAGCTTAAAAAATGACAGATTGTGTTGCTCACAAAACACTTTCCTGTACTTTGCCCCGCTCACTGGTTGGATGTTTTGCTTGCTACATTCATCTTTATACAATTTCCACATGTTCTTTATCTTAAGATCATGAGAAAGTTACTGTCTTTTAGATGTTTTTCTGGAGTAAAGAGACTCCATCTTTGGAAATGAATTGATGTGGTCATTGATCACTTATTTTATTTGCCGATGGTGTACAACCTCTCATGTCTTTTCCGTTAAAAACTCCATGGCGCTTTCTTTCCATCGTGTATGATATCAGTTTGTTACTAACAGCAAGTGTTTTCTTGAAAAATGTTCTGCAAATTATTTCTCTCTTGTTCTGTCCGCTCTGTAAGAAGTATTGCAGCGCCTTTGTTTTCTTGCCCTTTCCTTTCCTTCCAATGTCTTGCTTTATTATCATGTCACAGATAAATTGTCTTTGCATTTCATATGAACCAAGTCCGTAGTAACAGTTGAATATCTGGTTTCTGTCATTTTCAGAAATATTTCCATTGCATTTGAAGCGACAACGTGAGCAATCTTGTGGGTGCACATTTTTATTTAGAATTGGCGTTCCTTTGACAGATATGTACTCCTTTTCTCCACATCTTGCATTTTTTGGTACATTTCTTTTCCACTTCATTTCATTTCTCATTTTCTTGCGACTTCTAACTTTTTTATTTTTTATGAGGACTTTTATAATCTGCTCGTTTGTGTGGTGTACACGCATCTGTCGTTCGATCATGCTGTTTTTCTGGAGTCGCGATGTGCGATTCCCGGGTGATGCAGCTGGTCCATTGGTGAAGACATTTGGATGTTTGTGTTCATTTTCGTCTTTGATATTGTAGCATCATAGTGTTCTTCATTTCTCACTGCTAAATGTGCTGTATTAATAATTTGTGTTGGCGCTATTGCTGCGTCTGTTGGCCGGATATCATAGACTGGTGTATTCATTTCACCAGAGAAAATTCGAAAAGCAACATTTTATTTATCTGCAACCGCTAAGGGTAGGCAGTCCGCTGCTACAGAATTCCATCTTCCACTGCTTCTTAAACTATCAACTTCATTCTCGAAGTCATTCATATTTGTGAAAAATTCTGCTTACTTGTCTTTCTCTTGTAGAAGATATTGGCATATTTAAGATTGCATGTCATCCGCGCACAATTGTTTGCATCCAGCAAGGCTTTGCGTTTGACAAACTGCAGAGAAGGAGCAATTGCCGTCTGATGTCACAGGTACTCGCTTGAGATCGTTGCTTGCGAGTAAATTATCCAGTCTTGTCTTATGACACTTAGCTATTATCATTTGAACACCATGCATTATTCTGCTGTTTCGCTTTTGACATGCCTGTCAACTTTTTAGAGACAGATTGCTTTGTTCGCTTTGCTTTCAGAAGCTTAATTCTTTCCTGTAATATTTGTATAACAGTTTTGTTTACCTTGTCCATCAGAATTTTTCTGAAGAGTTCTTTTAACGTTGGAGCGTTTTTGTTCTTTCTTACATTAATTTTGTTTTGTGCCTTTTGCTCTCTTCCGGCGTACTTTTCTTCTTTTAAAGTTTGGACTCGTCAGATATCATCAGATATTTCACTTGTTGACTGTTTGTATGTGCAAATGTTCTTACTATCATCAGACACATTGTCTTCATATCTATCTCTCTCTGCTGGAATAAGCTTCCTTTTGACAGGCAATCGTTTGGTTACAAGAGATTGTTGAACAAGTTTCGCCAAAGGAATATTGTCTTCAGAATCCGAATC
Organism: Cyrtodaria siliqua; assembly: GCA_037043455.1. NCBI lineage: Eukaryota > Metazoa > Mollusca > Bivalvia > Adapedonta > Hiatellidae > Cyrtodaria > Cyrtodaria siliqua. The sequence continues at coordinate 16,245 of JAWPHD010021415.1, read as the reverse complement.
TGATTTTTCCTCAGTTACTGGGTGAGTCTGTGGGATAGATTTGTCAGCAATGTCTATGCGCACTGCAGTGTATATCTCAGGAGATTGCCGTTCCGTCTCTGCTGCCCGGATTTGCACTAAAACAAGTTTTATTAAATTGTAATTAATGATAATTATGTACATTGACAGACGACTATACATACAGTATAATCATGATAATTATGTTATAAAGATTTATTTTGCATATTAAAATTTTGAAGGTACGTTCTAGAAGAAATAATAATAAAGTAATAGTCAAAGTGCAATGGTTATTTCTCCAATTGCACTTGGACGGTAGTATATCCAACCATGAAAATAACTGCATAATTATTATGCATACATAATAATATCTAGCAAAATAATACAATTTTCATCGAATTTTCTGATGTTTCATTGCATATTTGTTCATACAATTCCTCTGACCACTGGTCAATCTGTAATTGAACAAGGAAATCATATTTCGAACATACTGTACAAGCAATTCAAGTAGTACGACATTTTATTTAGTTACTATCAACCAATACAACACTCAATAAATGCTCAATAAACTTTTAAAGCATACATTTATGATAAAAAGTAATTAAATTTACCTTATATTGATCCATATCCATCTTGGCCAAACTTTAAAAAATCCAACAACTGGTGTTCTCTTCACATTTATAAATTCCAGGACCAAATACTGCAAACACTTTCTTGCATACCGGACAAGGATATCAGTAATTTTACCGGGGCTAGATATTTCCATCTCACCCTAGGGTCGAGATAAAATTCACGCGCCAACATCCGGTATGCCGGAAAGCATGCAAAACGTTAATACCTGGCGGCGTCAACGCACAATATGTCTCTGATATGCAAGAAAAGAATCTATCATGGGTATTCGGTTCAGATAGGGAATTCCAACCCTCGGTATAAGTGTTTTAATCGGAACCTCGGCAGAGCCTCGGTTCCGATAAAAACACATATACCTCGGGTTGGAATTCCCTATCTGAACTGGATACCCATGAAAGATTCTTATAATCTGTAATCTGATAAACCCCTTGTTATCACTAATAATTAGCATTCTGCTTTGTTTTATGTAAACTTTTCAGGAATGTTGGCATAACATAATGTGGAAAAACAACACAAGGTTGTAAGTTGAATTTTAATTGACATTTAATGAATGAAAAGATGCACTTGAATCCTTTTTGCAATAACATTTGGTTTACAATCATATTACTAACAGTCAATGCAAAAAGGAGTCATTTGTCACATGGCTCCTTTTTGCGTAATAGGTATAGCACATGACTCCTTTTTGCATAACTATACTGTTGAAAATACACTTGACTCCAATTAGCACTAATCGTTTTCAATATGAATAAATGCAAATATAACCTAGATATTTTTAGGGTAGTTAGATATGGTCGAAAACCTTCAGGAAATCTAAAAATGTCAAAATATGTGAAAATGTCACTTGACTCCTTTTTGCATTAAGGGGGCGATATATTCAGTTCTTACACATATATATTCAGATCTACACATATATATTCAGTTCTTACACATATATATTCAGTTCTTACACATATATATTCCGTTCTTACGCATATATATTCAGTTCTTACACATATATATTCAGTTCTTACACATATATGTTCAGTTCTTACACATATATATTCAGTTCTTACACATATATATTCAGTTCTTAAACATATATATTCCGTTCTTACGCATATATATTCCGTTCTTAAGCATATATATTCTTTTTTTACGCATATATTCAGTTCTTACGCATATATTCAGTTCTTAGGCATATATACTCCGTTCTTACACATATATATTCAGTTCTCACACATATATATTCAGTTCTAACACATATATATTCAGTTCTTACACATATATATTCAGTTCTTACACATATATATTCAGCTCTTACACATATATATTCAGTTTACACATATATATTCAGTTCTTACACATATATATTCAGTTCTTACACATATATATTCCGTTCTTACGCATATATTTTCAGTTCTTACACATATATATTCAGTTCTTACACATATATATTCAGTTCTAACACATATATATTTAGTTCTTACTCATATATATTCCATTCTTACGCATATATATTCCGTTCTTACACATATATGTTCAGTTCTTACACATATATATTCAGTTCTTACACATATATATTCAGTTCTTACACATATATATTCAGTTCATACCCATATATATTCCATTCTTACGCATATATATTCCGTTCTTACGCATATATATTCAGTTTTTACGAATATATATTCAGTTCTTACACATATATATTCAGTTCTTACACATATATATTCAGTTCTTACGCATATATTTTCAGTTCTTACACATATATATTCAGTTCTTACACATATATATTCAGATCTACACATATATATTCAGTTCTTACACATATATATTCAGTTCTTACACATATATATTCCGTTCTTACGCATATATATTCAGTTCTTACACATATATATTCAGTTCTTACACATATATGTTCAGTTCTTACACATATATATTCAGTTCTTACACATATATATTCAGTTCTTAAACATATATATTCCGTTCTTACGCATATATATTCCGTTCTTAAGCATATATATTCTTTTTTTACGCATATATTCAGTTCTTACGCATATATTCAGTTCTTAGGCATATATATTCAGTTCTTACACATATATATTCAGTTCTTAAACATATATATTCCGTTCTTACGCATATATATTCCGTTCTTAAGCATATATATTCTTTTTTTACGCATATATTCAGTTCTTACGCATATATTCAGTTCTTAGGCATATATACTCCGTTCTTACACATATATATTCAGTTCTCACACATATATATTCAGTTCTAACACATATATATTCAGTTCTTACACATATATATTCAGTTCTTACACATATATATTCAGCTCTTACACATATATATTCAGTTTACACATATATATTCAGTTCTTACACATATATATTCAGTTCTTACACATATATATTCCGTTCTTACGCATATATTTTCAGTTCTTACACATATATATTCAGTTCTTACACATATATATTCAGTTCTAACACATATATATTTAGTTCTTACTCATATATATTCCATTCTTACGCATATATATTCCGTTCTTACACATATATGTTCAGTTCTTACACATATATATTCAGTTCTTACACATATATATTCAGTTCTTACACATATATATTCAGTTCATACCCATATATATTCCATTCTTACGCATATATATTCCGTTCTTACGCATATATATTCAGTTTTTACGCATATATTCAGTTCTTACGCATATATTCAGTTCTTACGCATATATACTCCGTTCTTACACATATATATTCAGTTCTTACACATATATATTCAGTTCTAACACATATATATTCAGTTCTTACACATATATATTCAGTTCTTACACATATATATTCAGCTCTTACACATATATATTCAGTTTACACATATATATTCAGTTCTTACACATATATATTCAGTTCTTACACATATATATTCCGTTCTTACGCATATATATTCAGTTCTTACACATATATATTCAGTTCTTACACATATATATTCAGTTCTAACACATATATATTTAGTTCTTACTCATATATATTCCATTCTTACGCATATATATTCCGTTCTTACACATATATATTCAGTTCTTACACATATATATTCAGTTCTTACACATATATATTCAGTTCTTACACATATATATTCAGTTCATACCCATATATATTCCGTTCTTACGCATATATATTCCGTTCTTACGCATATATATTCAGTTTTTACGCATATATTCAGTTCTTACGCATATATTCAGTTCTTACGCATATATACTCCGTTCTTACACATATATATTCAGTTCTTACACATATATATTCAGTTCTTACACATATATATTCAGTTCTTACACATATATATTCAGTTCTTACGCATTGATTTTCAGTTTTTACGCATTGATTTTCAGTTTTTACGCTAATATATTCAGTTGTTACACATATATATTCAGTTCTTACACATATATATACAGTTCTTACGCATATATATTCAGTTCTTACACATATATATTCCGTTCTGATGCATATATATTCAGTTCTTTCGCATATATATTCAGTTCTTACGCATATATATTCAGTTCTTACACATATATATTCAGTTCTTACACATATATATTCCGTTCTTACGCATATATATTCCGTTCTTACTCATAGATATTCCGTTCTTACGCATATATATTCCGTTCTTACGCATATATATTCAGTTCTTAGGCATATATATTCCGTTCTTACGCATATATATTCAGTTCTTACACATATATATTCAGTTCATACACATATATATTCAGTTCTTACACATATATATTCAGTTCTTACGCATATATATTCCGGTCTTACGCATATATATTTATTTCTTACGCATATATATTCCGTTCTTACGCATATATATTCAGTTCTTAGGCATATATATTCCGTTCTTACGCATATATATTCAGTTCTTACACATATATATTCAGTTCTTACACATATATATTCAGTTCTAACACATATATATTTAGTTCTTACTCATATGTATTCCATTCTTACGCATATATATTCCGTTCTTACACATATATATTCAGTTCTTACACATATATATTCAGTTCTTACACATATATATTCAGTTCTTACACATATATATTCAGTTCATACCCATATATATTCCGTTCTTACGCATATATATTCCGTTCTTACGCATATATATTCAGTTTTTACGCATATATTCAGTTCTTACGCATATATTCAGTTCTGACGCATATATACTCCGTTCTTACACATATATATTCAGTTCTTACACATATATATTCAGTTCTTACACATATATATTCAGTTGTTACACATATATATTCAGTTCTTACGCATTGATTTTCAGTTTTTACGCATTGATTTTCAGTTTTTACGCTAATATATTCAGTTGTTACACATATATATTCAGTTCTTACACATATATATACAGTTCTTACGCATATATATTCAGTTCTTACACATATATATTCCGTTCTGATGCATATATATTCAGTTCTTTCGCATATATATTCAGTTCTTACGCATATATATTCAGTTTTTACACATATATATTCAGTTCTTACACATATATATTCCGTTCTTACGCATATATATTCCGTTCTTACTCATAGATATTCCGTTCTTACGCATATATATTCCGTTCTTACGCATATATATTCCGTTCTTACGCATATATATTCAGTTCTTAGGCATATATATTCCGTTCTTACGCATATATATTCAGTTCTTACACATATATATTCAGTTCATACACATATATATTCAGTTCTTACACATATATATTCAGTTCTTACGCATATATATTCCGGTCTTACGCATATATATTCAGTTCTTACACATATATATTCAGTTGTTACACATATATATTCAGTTCTTACGCATTGATTTTCAGTTTTTACGCATATATATTCAGTTCTTACACATATATATTCAGTTGTTACACATATATATTCAGTTCTTACACATATATATACAGTTCTTACGCATATATATTCAGTTCTTACACATATATATTCCGTTCTGATGCATATATATTCAGTTCTTTCGCATATATATTCAGTTCTTACGCATATATATTCAGTTCTTACACATATATATTCAGTTCTTACACATATATATTCCGTTCTTACGCATATATATTCCGTTCTTACTCATAGATATTCCGTTCTTACGCATATATATTCCGTTCTTACGCATATATATTCCGTTCTTACGCATATATATTCAGTTCTTAGGCATATATATTCCGTTCTTACGCATATATATTCAGTTCTTACACATATATATTCAGTTCATACACATATATATTCAGTTCTTACACATATATATTCAGTTCTTACGCATATATATTCCGGTCTTACGCATATATATTCATTTCTTACGCATATATATTCCGTTCTTACGCATATATATTCAGTTCTTAGGCATATATATTCCGTTCTTAGGCATATATATTCAGTTCTTACACATATATATTCAGTTCTTACACATATATATTCAGTTCTTACGCATATATATTCAGTTCTTACACATATATATTCAGTTCTTACTCATATATATTCAGTTCTTACACATATATATTCAGTTCTTACACATATATATGCAGTTCTTACACATATATATTCCGTTCTTACGCATATATATTCAGTTCTTACACATATATATTCAGTTCACACACATATATATTCAGTTCTTACACATATATATTTAGATCTTACTCATATATATTCCATTCTTACGCATATATATTCCGTTCTTACACATATTTTCAGTTCTTACATATATATATTCAGTTCTTACACATATATATTCAGTTCTTACACATATATATTCAGTTCTTACCCATATATATTCCGTTCTTACGCATATATATTCCGTTCTTACGCATATATATTCCGTTTTTACGCATATATTCAGTTCTTACGCATATATTCAGTTCTTACACATATATATTCCGTTCTTACGCATATATATTCAGTTCTGACACATATATATTCAGTTCTTACACATATATATATTCATGTCTTACACATATATATTCAGTTCTTACACATATATATTCCATTATTACCCATATATATTCCGTTCTTACGCATATATTCAGTTCTTACGCATATATTTTCAGTTTTTACGCATATATATTCAGTTCTTACACATATATATTCAGTTCTTACACATATATATTCAGTTCTTACACACATATAATCAGTTCTTACGCATATATTCCGTTCTTACGCATATATATTCAGTTCTTACGAATATATTTAGTTCTTACGCATATATATTTAGTTATTACACATATATATTCCGTTCTTACGCATATATATTCAATTCTTACACATATATATTCAGTTATTACTCATATATATTCCGTTCTTACACATATATGTTCAGTTCTTACGCATATATATTCAGTTCTTACACATATATATTCAGTTCTTACACATATATATTCAGTACTTACACATATATATTCAGTTCTTACACATATATATTCCGTTCTTACGCATATATGTTCAGTTCTTACACATATATATTCAGTTCTTACACATATATATTCAGTTCTTAAACATATATATTCCGTTCTTACGCATATATATTCCGTTCTTAAGCATATATATTCTTTTTTACGCATTATTCAGTTCTTACGCATATATACAGTTCTTAGGCATATATACTCCGTTCTTACACATATATATTCAGTTCTCACACATATATATTCAGTTCTAACACATATATATTCAGTTCTTACACATATATATTCAGTTCTTACACATATATATTCAGCTCTTACACATATATATTCAGTTTACACATATATATTCAGTTCTTACACATATATATTCAGTTCTTACACATATATATTCCGTTCTTACGCATATATATTCAGTTCTTACACATATATATTCAGTTCTTACACATATATATTCAGTTCTAACACATATATATTTAGTTCTTACTCATATATATTCCATTCTTACGCATATATATTCCGTTCTTACACATATATGTTCAGTTCTTACACATATATATTCAGTTCTTACACATATATATTCAGTTCTTACACATATATATTCAGTTCATACCCATATATATTCATTCTTACGCATATATATTCCGTTCTTACGCATATATATTCAGTTTTTACGCATATATTCAGTTCTTACGCATATATCAGTTCTTACGCATATATACTCCGTTCTTACACATATATATTCAGTTCTTACACATATATATTCAGTTCTAACACATATATATTCAGTTCTTACACATATATATTCAGTTCTTACACATATATATTCAGCTCTTACACATATATATTCAGTTTACACATATATATTCAGTTCTTACACATTATATTCCGTTCTTACACATATATATTCCGTTCTTACGCATATATATTCAGTTCTTACACATATATATTCAGTTCTTACACATATATATTCAGTTCTAACACATATATATTTAGTTCTTACTCATATATATTCCATTCTTACGCATATATATTCCGTTCTTACACATATATATTCAGTTCTTACACATATATATTCAGTCTTACACATATATATTCAGTTCTTACACATCTATATTCAGTTCATACCATATATATTCCGTTCTTACGCATATATATTCCGTTCTTACGCATATATATTCAGTTTTTACGCATATATTCAGTTCTTACGCATATATTCAGTTCTTACGCATATATACTCCGTTCTTACACATATATATTCAGTTCTTACACATATATATTCAGTTCTTACACATATATATTCAGTTCTTACACATATATATTCAGTCTTACGCATTGATTTTCAGTTTTTACGCATTGATTTTTCAGTTTTTTACGCTAATATATTCAGTTGTTACACATATATATTCAGTCTTACACATATATATACAGTTCTTACGCATATATATTCAGTTCTTACACATATATATTCCGTTCTGATGCATATATATTCAGTTCTTTCGCATATATATTCAGTTCTTACGGCATATATATTCAGTTCTTACACATATATATTCAGTTCTTACACATATATATTCCGTTCTTACGCATATATATTCCGTTCTTACTCATAGATATTCCGTTCTTACGCATATATATTCGTTCTTACGCATATATATTCCGTTCTTACGCATATATATTCAGTTCTTAGGCATATATTCCGTTCTTACGCATATATATTCAGTTCTTACACATATATATTCAGTTCATACACATATATATTCAGTTCTTACACATATATATTCAGTTCTTACGCATATATATTCCGGTCTTACGCATATATATTCATTTCTTACGCATATATATTCCGTTCTTACGCATATATATTCAGTCTTAGGCATATATATTCAGTTCTTACGCATATATATTCAGTTCTTACACATATATATTCAGTTCTTACACATATAATCTTCAGTTCTAACACATATATATTTAGCTTCTAAGTCATATATATTCCATTCTTACGCATATATATTCCGTTCTTACACATATATTCAGTTCTTACACATATATATTCAGTTCTTACACATATATATTCAGTTCTTACACATATATATTCAGTTCATACCCATATCTATTCCGTTCTTACGCATATATATTCCGTTCTTACGCATATATATTCAGGTTTTACGCATATATTCAGTTCTTACGCATATATTCAGTTCTTACGCATATATACTCCGTTCTTACACATATATATTCAGTTCTTACACATATATATTCAGTTCTTACACATATATATTCAGTTGTTACACATATATATTCAGTCTTACGCATTGATTTTCAGTTTTTACGCATTGATTTTCAGTTTTTACGCTAATATATTCAGTTGTTACACATATTTTTTCAGTTCTTACACATATATATACGTTCTTACGCATATATATTCAGTTCTTACACTATATATTCCGTTCTGATGCATATATATTCAGTTCTTTCGCATATATATTCAGTTCTTACGCATATATATTCAGTTCTTACACATATATATTCAGTTCTTACACATTATATTCCGTTCTTACGCATATATATTCGTTCTTACTCATAGATATTCCGTTCTTACGCATATATATTCCGTTCTTACGCATATATATTCCGTTCTTACGCATATATATTCAGTTCTTAGGCATATATATTCAGTTCTTACACATATATATTCAGTTCTTACACACATATAATCAGTTCTTACGCATATATTCATATATTCCGTTCTTACGCATATATATTCAGTTCTTACGAATATATTTAGTTCTTACGCATATATATTTAGTTATTACACATATATATTCCGTTCTTACGCATATATATTCAATTCTTACACATATATATTCAGTTATTACTCATATATATTCCGTTCTTACACATATATGTTCAGTTCTTACGCATATATATTCAGTTCTTACACATATATATTCAGTTCTTACACATATATATTCAGTACTTACACATATATATTCAGTTCTTACACATATATATTCCGTTCTTACGCATATATGTTCAGTTCTTACACATATATATTCAGTTCTTACACATATATATTCAGTTCTTACAAATATATATTCAGTTCTTATACATATATATTCAGTTCTTGCAAATATATATTCCGTTCTTACGCATATATATTCAGTTCTTACGCATATATTCAGTTCTTACGCATATATATTCAGTTCTTACAAATATATATTCAGTTCTTACACATATATTTTCCGTTCTTACACATATATATACAGTTCGTACACATATATATTCAGTTCTTACACATATATATTCAGTTCTTACGCATATATTCCGTTCTTACGAATATATATTTAGTTCCTACGCATATATATTCAGTTCTTACGCATATATTTAATTCTTACGCATTGATTTTCAGTTTTTACGCATATATATTCCATTCTTACGAATATATATTCCGTTCTTACACATATTTTCAGTTCTTACACATATATATTCAGTTCTCACACATATATATTCAGTTCTTACACATATATATTCAGTTCTTACCCATATATATTCCGTTCTTACGCATATATATTCCGTTCTTACGCATATATATTCCGTTTTTACGCATATATTCAGTTCTTACGCATATATTCAGTTCTTACACATATATATTCCGTTCTTACGCATATATATATTCAGTTCTGACACATATATATTCAGTTCTTACACATATATATATTCATGTCTTACACATATATATTCAGTTCTTACACATATATATTCCATTCTTACCCATATATATTCCGTTCTTACGCATATATTCAGTTCTTACGCATATATATTCCGTTCTTACGCATATATATTCAGTTCTTACACATATATATTCAGTTCATACACATATATATTCAGTTCTTACACATATATATTCAGTTCTTACGCATATATATTCCGGTCTTACGCATATATATTCATTTCTTACGCATATATATTCCGTTCTTACGCATATATATTCAGTTCTTAGGCATATATATTCCGTTCTTACGCATATATATTCAGTTCTTACACATATATATTCAGTTCTTACACATATATATTCAGTTCTTACGCATATATATTCAGTTCTTACACATATATATTCAGTTCTTACTCATATATATTCAGTTCTTACACATATATATTCAGTTCTTACACATATATATGCAGTTCTTACACATATATATTCCGTTCTTACGCATATATATTCAGTTCTTACACATATATATTCAGTTCACACACATATATATTCAGTTCTTACACATATATATTTAGTTCTTACTCATATATATTCCATTCTTACGCATATATATTCCGTTCTTACACATATTTTCAGTTCTTACACATATATATTCAGTTCTTACACATATATATTCAGTTCTTACACATATATATTCAGTTCTTACCCATATATATTCCGTTCTTACGCATATATATTCCGTTCTTACGCATATATATTCCGTTTTTACGCATATATTCAGTTCTTACGCATATATTCAGTTCTTACACATATATATTCCGTTCTTACGCATATATATTCAGTTCTGACACATATATATTCAGTTCTTACACATATATATATTCATGTCTTACACATATATATTCAGTTCTTACACATATATATTCCATTATTACCCATATATATTCCGTTCTTACGCATATATTCAGTTCTTACGCATATATTTTCAGTTTTTACGCATATATATTCAGTTCTTACACATATATATTCAGTTCTTACACATATATATTCAGTTCTTACACACATATAATCAGTTCTTACGCATATATTCCGTTCTTACGCATATATATTCAGTTCTTACGAATATATTTAGTTCTTACGCATATATATTTAGTTATTACACATATATATTCCGTTCTTACGCATATATATTCAATTCTTACACATATATATTCAGTTATTACTCATATATATTCCGTTCTTACACATATATGTTCAGTTCTTACGCATATATATTCAGTTCTTACACATATATATTCAGTTATTACACATATATATTCAGTACTTACACATATATATTCAGTTCTTACACATATATATTCCGTTCTTACGCATATATATCCCGTTCTTACACAAATATATTAAGTTCTTACGCATATATTCAGTTCTTACGCATATATACTCCGTTCTTACACATATATATTCAGTTCTTACACATATATATTCAGTTCTTACACATATATATTCAGTTCTTACAAATATATATTCAGTTCTTATACATATATATTCAGTTCTTGCAAATATATATTCCGTTCTTACGCATATATATTCAGTTCTTACGCATATATTCATTTCTTACGCATATATATTCAGTTCTTACACATATATATTCAGTTCTTACACATATATTTTCCGTTCTTACACATATATATACAGTTCGTACACATATATATTCAGTTCTTACACATATATATTCAGTTCTTACGCATATATTCCGTTCTTACGAATATATATTTAGTTCCTACGCATATATATTCAGTTCTTACGCATATATTTAATTCTTACGCATTGATTTTCAGTTTTTACGCATATATATTCCATTCTTACGAATATATATTCCGTTCTTACACATATTTTCAGTTCTTACACATATATATTCAGTTCTTACACATATATATTCAGTTCTTACACATATATATTCAGTTCTTACCCATATATATTCCGTTCTTACGCATATATATTCCGTTCTTACGCATATATATTCCGTTTTTACGCATATATTCAGTTCTTACGCATATATTCAGTTCTTACACATATATATTCCGTTCTTACGCATATATATTCAGTTCTGACACATATATATTCAGTTCTTACACATATATATATTCATGTCTTACACATATATATTCAGTTCTTACACATATATATTCCATTCTTACCCATATATATTCCGTTCTTACGCATATATTCAGTTCTTACGCATATATTTTCAGTTTTTACGCATATATATTCAGTTCTTACACATATATATTCAGTTCTAACACATATATATTCAGTTCTTACACACATATAATCAGTTTTTACGCATATATTCCGTTCTTACGCATATATATTCAGTTCTTGCGAATATATTTAGTTCTTACGCATATATATTCAGTTATTACACATATATATTCCGTTCTTACGCATATATATTCAATTCTTACACATATATATTCAGTTCTTACTCATATATATTCCGTTCTTACAAATATATGTTCAGTTCTTACGCATACATATTCAGTTCTTACACATATATATTCAGTTCTTACACATATATATTCAGCACTTACACATATATATTCAGTTCTTACACATATATATTCCGTTCTTACGCATATATATCCCGTTCTTACACATATATATTAAGTTCTTACGCATATATTCAGTTCTTACGCATATATACTCCGTTCTTACACATATATATTCAGTTCTTACACATATATATTCAGTTCTTACACATATATATTCAGTTCTTACAAATATATATTCAGTTCTTATACATATATATTCAGTTCTTGCAAATATATATTCCGTTCTTACGCATATATATTCAGTTCTTACGCATATATTCAGTTCTTACGCATATATATTCAGTTCTTACACATATATATTCAGTTCTTACACATATATTTTCAGTTCTTACACATATATATACTGTTCGTACACATATATATTCAGTTCTTACACATATATATTCAGTTCTTACACATATATATTCAGTTCTTACACATATATATTCAGTTCTTACCCATATATTTTCCGTTCTTACGCATATATATTCCGTTCTTACGCATATATATTCCGTTTTTACGCATATATTCAGTTCTTACGCATATATTCAGTTCTTACACATATATATTCCGTTCTTACGCATATATATTCAGTTCTGACACATATATATTCAGTTCTTACACATATATATATTCATGTCTTACACATATATATTCAGTTCTTACACATATATATTCCATTCTTACCCATATATATTCCGTTCTTACGCATATATTCAGTTCTTACGCATATATTTTCAGTTTTTACGCATATATATTCAGTTCTTACACATATATATTCAGTTCTTACACATATATATTCAGTTCTTACACACATATAATCAGTTCTTACGCATATATTCCGTTCTTACGCATATATATTCAGTTCTTACGAATATATTTAGTTCTTACGCATATATATTCAGTTATTACACATATATATTCCGTTCTTACGCATATATATTCAATTCTTACACATATATATTCAGTTCTTACTCATATATATTCCGTTCTTACAAATATATGTTCAGTTCTTACGCATATATATTCAGTTCTTACACATATATATTCAGTTCTTACACATATATATTCAGTACTTACACATATATATTCAGTTCTTACACATATATATTCCGTTCTTACGCATATATATCCCGTTCTTACACATATATATTAAGTTCTTACGCATATATTCAGTTCTTACGCATATATACTCCGTTCTTACACATATATATTCAGTTCTTACACATATATATTCAGTTCTTACACATATATATTCAGTTCTTACAAATATATATTCAGTTCTTATACATATATATTCAGTTCTTGCAAATATATATTCCGTTCTTACGCATATATATTCAGTTCTTACGCATATATTCAGTTCTTACGCATATATATTCAGTTCTTACACATATATATTAAGTTCTTACACATATATTTTCAGTTCTTACACATATATATACAGTTCGTACACATATATATTCAGTTCTTACACATATATATTCATTTCTTACGCATATATTCCGTTCTTACGAATATATATTTAGTTCCTACGCATATATATTCAGTTCTTACGCATATATTCAATTCTTACGCATTGATTTTCAGTTTTTACGCATATATATTCAGTTGTTACACATATATATTCCGTTCTAACACATATATATTCAGTTCGATTACATATATATTCAGTACTTACACATATATATTGAGTTCTTACGCATATATATTCCGTTCTTACGCATATATATTCCATTCCTACGCATATATATTCCGTTCTTACGCATATATATTCAGTTCTTACACATATATATTCATTTCTTACACATATATATTCCGTTCTTACGCATATATATTCCATTCTTATGCATATATATTCCGTTCTTACGCATATATATTCCGTTCTTACGCATATATATTCCGTTCTTACGCATATATATTCAGTTCTTACACATATATATTCAGTTATTACTCATATATATTCCGTTCTTACACATATATGTTCAGTTCTTACGCATATATATTCAGTTCTTACACATATATATTCAGTTCTTACACATATATATTCAGTACTTACACATATATATTCAGTTCTTACACATATATATTCCGTTCTTACGCATATATGTTCAGTTCTTACACATATATATTCAGTTCTTACACATATATATTCAGTTCTTACAAATATATATTCAGTTCTTATACATATATATTCAGTTCTTGCAAATATATATTCCGTTCTTACGCATATATATTCAGTTCTTACGCATATATTCAGTTCTTACGCATATATATTCAGTTCTTACACATATATATTCAGTTCTTACACATATATTTTCCGTTCTTACACATATATATACAGTTCGTACACATATATATTCAGTTCTTACACATATATATTCAGTTCTTACGCATATATTCCGTTCTTACGAATATATATTTAGTTCCTACGCATATATATTCAGTTCTTACGCATATATTTAATTCTTACGCATTGATTTCAGTTTTTACGCATATATATTCCATTCTTACGAATATATATTCCGTTCTTACACATATTTTCAGTTCTTACACATATATATTCAGTTCTCACACATATATATTCAGTTCTTACACATATATATTCAGTTCTTACCCATATATATTCAATTCTTACACATATATATTCAGTTCTTACTCATATATATTCCGTTCTTACAAATATATGTTCAGTTCTTACGCATATATATTCAGTTCTTACACATATATATTCAGTTCTTACACATATATATTCAGTACTTACACATATATATTCAGTTCTTACACATATATATTCCGTTCTTACGCATATATATCCCGTTCTTACACATATATATTAAGTTCTTACGCATATATTCAGTTCTTACGCATATA
>JAWPHD010021414.1:0-28322 GCA_037043455.1 Cyrtodaria siliqua | reverse complement strand
CTATTTAAATGTGTTTAGTATACTGAAGAAAAGAAAAAAGAAATGAAATTCGGGAAATTCGCATATTATTTTGTATATTACTGGCAGCACTGTAATTCCATGGTAATATTCAAAGATGTAACAAAACAAGTGGGGGTTGTGTTGGTGTTGGTGGTGGTGGTGGTGGGGAGCGCGTTGCAGCTAGTAAGAGGGAAGAGACTAAATTATAGTGCTCGCTGTAGACACTTTGTAACACGAAATTCTAAATCTTAAAATGTGTGAACGTCCGCTTTGAACAATTTGAGCCATAAAGGATAGTATTGCATCCCCCATGTAAATCGTCGATAAGCCTTATCCAAGATATAAGAATGATATTCATGCTATCCGAGAGAAGTAGGGAATTCCAACCGAGGTATGTGTTTTTATCGGAACCAGGAGGCTCTGCCGAGGTATACGAGGTTTTTAACGATTTAAACACTTATACCGAGGATTGAAATTCCCTATCTGAAGCGAATATCCATGCTAGATTTTTTTCTTGCATATCAAAGACAGTTGTGCGTTGACGCCGCCCCAGCTACTAACGTTTGCATGCTTTCATGCATACTAGATGTTGGCGCGTGTGATTTTATCTCGGGTGAGATGGAAATATCTAGCCCCGGTAAAATGACAGATATCCTTGTCCGGTATGCAAGAAAAGAATCTATCAGGGTATTCGGTGAAGTAAGGGAAGTACAATCCGAGGTTATAGTGTTTTAATCGGAACCGAGTCTCTGCCGTGAGATATAATTGTTATAATCGGAATCGAGGCTCTGCCGAGGTTCCGATTAAACCACTTAACCGAGGAATGGAACTCCTATCTGAACCGATTACCCATAGAATTAGTTTTTTCTTTACATATCAGAGACATGTTGTGCGTTGACGCCGCCAGCTAATAACGTTCTAGCTTGCTTTCACATGCATACTAGATTGTGCGTGTGTGAATTTTATCTCGACCCTAGGGTGAGATGGAAATATCTAGCCGCGGTAAAATGAAATATCCTAGTCCGGTATGCAATAAAGACTTTCCATCCCCCATGTGAAACGTGGATACTCTTATCCGTGTATATCAAAAATCGTTTTCCCTGTTTTCATTCATTCGTTCTTCCGTCAGTGGCCGTGTGGGTGTTGTTATTACCGGCAATACCATGCAATGTTCATGTCAGCCATAGATACGCTCTTTTCTAAAGCGATGTGTCACTCTCCAAAATCGGTCTCCGAAGTAAAACTTTTTCCTCGGTTTACGCCGTTTTGCAAAATGTAACAATATTAACTCATATTTTTTAGGGCTCTCTATTAGTATTATGTACCTCTCATTTTTGTTACGGTTAAACTACATGAGATTACTGTCATAAGGGCATTTGTCTTGGTTGTCATGTAGGGGTGTCCGCCTCGCATACATAACAGTCATCATAGGGCATTTGTCTTGTTTTCATGGTAGGGTGTCCACCTCTGCATACGATTACTGTCATAATAGGGCATTGTCTTGGTCTGTCATGGTAGGGTGTCCGCTCGCATACGATTACAGTCTTATAGGGCATTTGTCTTGGTTTTCATGTTAGGGTGTCCACCTAGCATACGATTACTGTCATATAGGGCATTTGTCTTGGTTGTCATGGTAGAGGTGTCGCCTCGGATACGATTACTGTCATATAGGGCATTTTCTTGGTTTCATGGTAGGGGTGTCCGCCTCGCATACGAACTCTCATCGTTCAATCTCCGACCGGTGGCGAATTGGCTTGTGTTATATGACAATAGTTTATATGGCCTGATAACGCTGGACGAATGTACGTGCGTGGTATTATATTCTGACTTATAGGTGATTTTTAGACACTAACGTGTTGTTATTTAAAATATAAGTTAATATATCACAGGTTACTCTATTCGGTGTATAACCGTTTCGATTTAGGTATAACGTATGCAATATATGTATAACAGTACCCGATCTAAGTATGTAGCTGTATCCGATATAATTATATAACAGTACCCGATTTAGGTATGAACGGTATGACCATATATGTTTATCTGTACCCGATCTAAGTATATAACAGTACCCGATCTAAGTATATAGCAGTACTCGATCTAAGTATTTAACAGTACCCGATCTAAGTATATACAGATCTAAGTATATAACAGTACCCGATCTAAGTATTTAACAGTACCCGATCTAACGTATATAACAGACCCGATCTAAGTATATAGCAGTACCCGATCTTAGTATATAACAGTACCCGATCTAAGTATATAAGCAGTATCCGATCTAAGTATATAACAGTACCCGATCTAAGTAATATAACAGTACCCGATCTAAAGTATATAAATGTACCCGATTTATATTCGATCGAGGTATAACAGTATCCGATATAGGTAAAACGACATCCGATCTATGTATAACAGTACTCGATCTATTTTATTTAAATATTTCAAATGTTAAGTATCTCTACCTCGAAATTAGATTATGGACCATACAACTGTAATGGTGTCCCAGTATTATAGAAGCCCTTTAAAAGATTGTTTTACACTTTAATGTACAACGTATCAGCAGATGTGACTAAAACTTTATTTTTCCAATGTTCTATATTTATTTTGAAGCCAGTTGTAACTAAGGAAACTTTATTTTTACTTTATACTAGTATTATATCTCATAAATTAGACTAAATTCCCATCAAATAACTAATTCTAAACGTAACTGACTGTTATTGTCTTAAAAAGATCTCCCAATATAATAAGTACGTTTACTAAAATAGGACTTTTGTCTTTCAAATATGACGCATTGGAAACAAAGAGTATACATAGAGTATACGTCTACTAATATAGGACTTTTGTCATTCAAATATCACGCATTGAAAACAAAGAGTATACATATAGGTATACGTCTACTAATATAGGACTTTTGTCATTCAAATATCACGCATTGAAAACAAAGAGACACAACAAGCCTGTCAGTCTGATGAGAATATCTACAGATCATCTGACTTTATACTGACGTCACTTCAAACAACGCGTTATTACACACCATCTACGGACGACTATGGGAAGCCATAACCGACAAAAGTGTGGATATTTTACACACCATTTTTAATTCAAAGACGTACATATTGATTCGATGCGACGTGTAAACTCTGTTCATTCGTTACAAAGTGAATTAATAGGCTTCGAAGTGAATTGATACGGTGTAAAAATTCAAACCATACGACGCAAATAGACATCATTCAGTGCGAATGACAAACCATTGGGAATAAAAACTAATGCAATACAATAAAATACAAGTAAACGATTCACCCGAAAAATGTGAAGTGATACAGAAACAAAGTAAATCAGTATGATGCAATATCAATGAGTTTAACGCAAACACATTTAGTCTGGTGGTAAGTAAAATAATCGGACGAAAAACAAAGTCGCTGCAATGCAAACACAATCCGTTCGACAGAAACTGATTTCATTACGTGCAAAGTGAACGGTACGATGGCGGCAGCACTGTCGATATTTGCCACACAAATTGTAGGGTTATCTCCCCTACATAATTACAGGCTTTATGATAAAAAAAGCAGTGTGTTCTTTTTCAGTGGTACTCTTTATTAACCGTATGCTGTTGTGTAGATCGGGAGGCATATTTCTATGCATCTTCTTGTATCTTCAATAGCTTGCAAAAAATGCCATGTAGATTATATCTGAAGAAAAGGTACTATTAAACCATGAATACATTTTAATACAACGCTTTTAAAAATACAGTCAAACCTGTCTTAAGCAGTCTTCCAGGGGAAGGACCAAAACTGACCACTTAACACAGGTGGCTGCATAACAATACAGGCCAATTTTAGTGGAATTTAAGCTGAAGGTAATATGGAAATCTAAATATTCATGTGAATAAGACACCCCCTATTGAGAATAATGTCAGTAAATTGAGAAAAATGTGTTTCTGCTTAATACAGGTGGTTGCTCATTAAAAGAGACTGCTAACACAGGTCTGACAGTAAATCTATCAACCACCAATTTATTAATAGCTAAATGTTTACTACTTGCTGATGACACACTATGTGACTCCCTTTACTGCAGTCCAAATCAGCCGACAGACCTGTAGACCTATTTCTAGATTAACAACAATTTCTGCTAAATCTTCCACAGGTCAAGTAGTTCAAATATTGACAATGGCAACAAACATAATCACTTTAACCCCCCACCCCCAATTATTGACAATGGCAACAAATATTATAACTTTAACATCCCACCCCCAATTATTGACAATGGCAACACACATAATCACTTTAACATCTCATCCCCAATTATTGACAATGGCAACAAATATAATCACAATAACCCCATCCCCCACACCCAATTATTGACAATGGCAACAAACATAATCACTTTAACCCCCCACCCACAATTATTGACAATGGCAACAAACATAATCACTTTAACCCCCCACCCCCAATAATTGACAATGACAACAAACATAATCACTTTAAACCACCATCCCCAATTATTGACAATGGCAAACAAACAGTAATCACTTTAACCCCAACCCCCAATTATTGACAATGGCTACAAATATAGTAATTTTGTTTAAACTTATTTTATTTCCAATATTTATACAATCTGTGAAAATGTACATAATACAAAATGTGAAAAAGGATTGGAACGAAAGCAGTTGCTTATAGAGTTCCTTTCCTAGAAAATATATTCATTTTAACCCCCACCCCCAACTATTAACAATGGCAACAAATATAATCACTTTAACACCTACCCCAATTATTGACAATGGCAACAAACATAATCACTTTATCCCCCCACCCCCAATTATTGACAATGGCAACAAATATAATCACTTTACCCCCCCACCCCCAATTATTGACAATGGCAACAAATATAATCACTTTAACCCCAACCCCAATTATTGACAATGGCAACAAACACAATCACTTTATCCCCCACACCCAATTATTGACAATGGCAACAAATATAATCCCTTTAACCCTCCACCCCCAATTATTGCCAATGGCAACAAACATAATCACTTCAACAGCCCCCACCACCCACCCCCAATTATTGACAATGGCAACAAATATACATCACTTTAAACCCTCCCCCTAATTATTGACATAATCACTTTAACCCCCCCACCCCAATTATTGACAATGACAACAAACATAATCACTTTAACCCCCCCCCCCCCCCCCACCCCACACCCCCAATTATTGACAATGCAACAAATATAATCACTTTAACACTTACACCCAATTATTGACAATGGCAACAAACATAATCACTTTATCCCGCAACCCCCAATTATTGACAATGGCAATAAATATAATCACTTTAAACCCCCCCCCCCCCCCAATTATTGACAATGGCAGCAAATATAATCACTTAAAAACCCCCACCCTCCCAATTATTGACAATGGCAACAAATATAATCACTTTAACCCCCACTCCCAATTATTGACAATGGCAACAAATATAATCACTTTAACTCCCACTCCAAATTATTGACAATGCCAACAAATATAAGCACTTTACACACCCCCTCCCCCCCCCCCCCCCCCCATTATTGACAATGGCAATACACATAATCACTCTTTAACCCCCCACCCCCAATTATTGACAATGGCAACAAATATAATGATGACTTTAACCCCCACCCCTAATTATTGACAATGGCAACAAATATAATCACTTTAACTCCACTCCAAATTATTGACAATGCCAACAAATATAAGCACTTAACACCCCCCCCCCCCACCCCCCCCACACCCAATTATTGACAATGGCAATAAACATAATCACTCTTTAACCCCCCAATTATTGACAATGGTCAACAAATATAATGATGACTTTAACCCCCCTCCCAATTATTGACAATGGCAACACATATTACCATTTTAACCCCCACCCCCAATTATTGACAATGGCAACAAATATAATCATTTTAACACCCCACCCCTAATTAATTGACAATGGCAACACATATAATCACTTTAACCCCCACTCCCAATTATTGACAATGCCAACAAATATAAGCACTTTGCACCCCCCTCCCCAATTATTGACAATGGCAATAAACATAATCACTCTGTAACCCCCCACCCCCAATTATTGACAATGGCAACAAATATAATGATGACTTTAACCCCCACCCCTAATTATTGACAATGGCAACACATATAATCACTTTAACCCCCACCCCCCAATTATCGATAATGGCAACAAATATAATCACTTTAACCCCCTCCCAATTATTGACAATGGCAACAAATATTATCATTTTAACCCCCACCCCCAATTATTGACAATGGCAAAAAATATAATCATTTTAACCCCCACCCCCAATTAGTGACAATGTCAACAAATATAATCACTTTAACCCCCATCACCAATTATTGACAATGGCAACAAATATAATCACTTTAACCCCCCCCCCCACCCCCAATTATTGACAGTGGCAACACATATAATCATTTTAACACCCCACCCCCAATTATTGACAATGGCAACACATATAATCACTTTACCCCCCCCCCCCCTCCCCCCCCCCCCCCCCCCCCCCACGACACACACACACCCGCCCCAAGTATTGACAATGGCAACTACATATAATCACTTTAACCCCAACCCCCAATTATTGACAATGGCAACAAATATAATCACTTTAACCCATCCCCCCCTCACCCCCCACCCCCCCCCACCCCCAATTATTGACAAACAGGTCTGCGGCAACCAGTTATGTGGAAATTCAGATGTTAAAATCAGGTCTGCGGGACCAGTTCTGCCGAAAGCTATATGTTATAGTCAGGTCCTGCGGGGATCAGTTATGTTGAAGCCAGTTGGTAGAACCAGGTTTGCGGGAACCAGTTATGTTGAAAGCCAGATGTTAAACACCAGGACTGCGGAACCAATTATATTGGAAGCCACATTTTATAGTCGGGAGTGCGAGGACCAGTTCTGTTTAAAGCCAGATGTTAGTATCTGGTTGCGGGAACCAGTTATTTTCGAAGTTATATGTCATAGCAAAGCCCTGCGGAACCAGTCTTGTTGAAATCCATATGTTATAGTAACGTTTGCGGGAACCAGTTATGTTGAAAGCCAGATTGGTAAAACCATGTATGCGGGAACCAGTTATATTAGAAGCAGGATGCTATAGTCAGGTATGCGGGAACCAGTTATGTTGGAAAACCACATGTTAGAACCAGGTTTCGGGTCCAGTTATGTTGGAAGCAAGATGATATAGCCAGGTCTGCGGGAACCTGTTATATTGAAAACCATATGTTAGAACCAGATCTGTGAGAACCAATTATGTTGGAAGTCGGATGTTATAGCCAGGTTTGCGGGTACCAGCAAGATGTGCTTCATTGATTATTATCTCTCCATTTACCAGATATGATGTTAACTGGCTACATGAAACTAATAGCATCAACGTTATAGGATCACTGCTATAAATCCCTTGCAGTTCACGTGTGTCGTGTGTGTCATCTAGCAGCATTAGTCCAGGCCAGTAGCCAGCTCTGTTCGTGGGCATGCCATCACCAACCCGCCCCAGAAAGCATGACTTTTTTAAAAACATACTTCAATTGTTGGCACCTTCATATCTTGTTACCGAGGCAATTGTCTCGGTGTGCCTGTAGTCGTCTGTAGCTGCATTAGTCGATCTTCATAAGTGTATTTTCAACTGCATAATGCTTGCCAATATTTGTGATAACTACTATAACATTATGCTGACCTTGCTAATTGCTAAAAACATTTCTCAGCTTATGTTAATCTCTAAATATTGCAATTCGGTAAAGCAATTATATGCTACGAGTGCCAACTATTTTTAGTATGTATGTGTAGCGGCCTAGGTAGGTACTTACGGCCTTGGTTAACGTATTATTAAACATATGCATAGCGGCCACGGTTAGTACTATAGTATCATTAACAATACACATAGCGGCCTCGGTTAGTATTAACATATCATTAACAATATACGTAGCGGCCTCGGTTAGTATTAACATATCATTAACAATATGCGCAGCAGCCTCGGTTAGTATTAACATATCATTAAAAATATGCGCAGCGGCCTCGGTTAGTACTATCGTATCATTAACAATACGCATAGCGGCTCGGTTAGTATTAACACATCATTAACAATACGCATAGCGGCCTCGGTTAGTATTAACACATCATTAACAATAAACGTAGCGGCCTCGGTTAGTACTAACGTATCATTAACAGTAAGTGTAGCGGCCTCGGCTAGTACTAACGTATCATTAACAGTAAGTGTAGCGGCCTCGGCTAGTACTAACGTATCATTACCAATATGTATAGCGGTCTCGGTTAGTACTAACAATTTATTAACAGTAAGTGTAGCGGCCTCGGTTAATTCTAACGTATTATTAACACTATGTATAGCGGCCTCGGCTAGTACTAACGTACCATTAACAACACGCATAGCGACCTCGGTTAATACTAACATATCATTAACAATACGCGTAGCGACCTCGGTAGGTACTTACCAATATGTAATTAGCAACAGGGTCGTTATAATATAAATTCTAAAAACTGTTTGCAAGCTGACAATACGTGCAGCTGCCTATGTAGTTACTAATATGTTTAGCGGCCTCGGTATTTGCTAACGTATCTATATTATGCATGATTGACAATACGTGTAGCGGCTTTTGTTGTAATATGCATATTTGACAATACGAAATAACATTGGACTTAGTTACACTGACTTAATTTATACTGACTGTCAGGGAACACATGGGTAAATATGAATCAATACCAGATGTAGAATA
This sequence comes from Cyrtodaria siliqua, assembly GCA_037043455.1. Taxonomy (NCBI): domain Eukaryota; kingdom Metazoa; phylum Mollusca; class Bivalvia; order Adapedonta; family Hiatellidae; genus Cyrtodaria; species Cyrtodaria siliqua. Next base: position 19,539 of record JAWPHD010021414.1, on the reverse strand, counting down.
TATTCTGCAAAGCATTACGTATGTACGCCTTAATTCCATTAAGCGATGGGAAAGCTTATATTAGCAGGAGTGTATAATGGGTATTTCGACGATAAAACACGTTTAAAAACATATTTTTACTCAAAAAACATATTTTTACTCAAAATATATGATAACTTGTTTAAAATTACCTATTAAATATTTTAATTGTACAATATGCAAACTTGTTAAGCAAAATGAAGGTTTTATTTCATACCCCCAGCCAACCATTTTTCGCTTCTTGGAGAAGGGGTTGGATGGGGTATGCAAGTTAATACTTGGATCACGTAATGGGTCTGCTATTTCACAAACTAGTACACATATCCGACTAATATCACTCCTCGTCTTCCGTACAGTTTTTTGTATAAATTATCATATTATGTAATCAACACAGATGGCACCGATAGCCTTTCAATGATATCGTATTATAATCTTAAACTCTTGTACCAAATCAGTCACATCAATTGTTATTAGTGCACGTATCACCCCGTATAATGCTTTGATAACTAGTAAATATTAAAGGGATACGCGACAATCTTGATTTATTGTGGAGCCCATTTACGGATCTCGACTTAGCGATCACAATGTCGTCCGGTTCTATGTGTGTCAACAGTTCGTCCGTTCATTCGTCCGTTCGTCCGATTTTCATTTCTTAATATCTTCTTCGTTACTTGCAGAATTTTCTCCAAACTCCACCAGAGTGCTCATTTTATTGATTCAACATCACGTGCACAATTTCGGGTCGCTGTGACCTAATTTCGACGAAATATATGTCATCCGCTACGACATGCGTATCTGGCTTCTTTCTCGAAGGATTTTTAACAAACTTGACCAGAATGTTCCTTATAATTATGCACCTAACGTCATGTGCAAACTTTCGGGTAGCTGTGACCTACTTTTTACGAAGTATAGGAAACGTCCGCTCTCCGCTACGACATGCATTCCCCACTGTTAAAAGTTCTCTGGCCATGTTTTGTTTCATGAACATGTTTATGTTTATTTATATCGAAATCAATAGACAACAATAGATATTTACAATTCACACATTGCAATATTTGTGAAAAGCGAGACAAAGTTTTAAACGAAGACATAGTGAAAAAACAAATTTTGAATCATATGCAAAGGAGTTTGGACTCAAGATGGTTCTTTTAGTTATTTTAATTATTGATACATACTTCAAGATTGCTCTGTGTCCATTTAACTATTTTGTACTTAGGGAATCAATAAATATATATATATATATATAGTTTTGTTAAATGTTGTTTAATAGTTAAAGCCTATACAGCTCCAACTCATGTATATTTTACTAGTTTTATTGTTATGTATACATAACGCATTACCAATGGCAAATCTCGTCTGTGGTCGAGGGGTTAACAACTTTGCGTTGTAAGCCTAGACACTCGCCGCTGCGGGTTCGAATCCGACTGGGAGCTCAACTTGCTTTTGTGAGAAATAGTTGATTCTTACGAATGGCGCGGGGTACTGGTACTGGTTATACCCAGGAATAAGTGGGTGGTCTGCCTTTTCCACAAAAAACATTCGACCGTCATACATAGCCTGAAATGTTTTGAAAAATGACGTTTAACACCAAACAAACAAACACATATTACGCATGTCATTATATCAAGGACTTTGATACCTATACCGAGCAAAAATATAAACGTCCCCAACTTTACCCATAGATTTAGACACAATGAAATTATATTTTATTTAATCTTATATGCCAATATCTTTGTTAAAGGCCAGCACTGTCATGAACATTTTTTTCTTTGAATCAAACTTGTGGGCAAACTTATTCCCCCTTGATTTGGTTTAAACAGCATTTCCGGTATTGTGGTTTAAACTTTGAGTTAACACAGTTTTGTTATATTGAAATAAACAGAGAATGATCTCATCACCACAAAAACAGAGAAAAGACGCTGATCTGTTCACTCATTTTGCTCCATACAGCTTTCAAGAACGAATATTTTCAGATTACCTCCCTTTATAATAAAAATTATAGTGATTTCGCAATTTGAATAAAACATGTTTTAGCAACAATTGACAAACTTTGGTTTTTGATGATTATGATTGAGTGATAAGTATAAAATGATGAAATTGTATCTAGATTGGTGTACAAAGTGTAACAAAGTCAACCCTATGCAAATCACAGCTTAAAAGAGGGACGTTTCTATTTTTGCTGAGTATAGTTATAATTGAATGTATTGTAAAGTATCCGCACATACACATCAATGTTATTAAACTGGCACATTATCGGTTACCGGCTTTAATGCGAGTTTAACGGTTTGCAATTGTCAAGTTCACAATAGGCGCTGTCTACACACTGACAGGCCTTAATTAGTAGGGCTCATATCTGCAGAGAGTTAGCTTGTAATTAAAAAAGACATAATAAAAGCTGCATAATTATTAGATATTATCCCTCGACATACCGACACTTATATATCAAATAAACAATCAATTCAAGTAGGAAATAATTAGGATCAAAGCGTTACGGGGATAAGCAGAGGATATTAGGCACATGTTTAAAGCTGATTTATATACGTATTTAAATTGGATATTGGGTGTTTTATTATATTTTGCCGTTATATTTTTATGTCGCAGATAAAATAGTGCGCCTTATAATTATGCGTTTTATTTTTGACCTTTAATTGTATTACTTCTCAGTGATTCAGATCTCGTACGTACCTATTGGCATATACTCTCCTTTGCAGCGGTCATACAACACCAGCTGTTTGAACGAGAGGAAAACGTCCGCTGACTTTTGTTCTGTTTTGTTCTGTTCTGTTCTGTTCACTAGTAGTGTTTAGCCGAAAACTTTAGCACTGTATTGTGGGATTTTTTTAAAGAACGATCGGTTCAATTTAGTTGTTTTATTCGGCAACACGAATGTTCATGACCTTTAAAGTTAGTCAGTAAAGGTATCGATTATTAAATGTATTACGACTTAAATAGACAATATTTAGATTTTTCAACGCCTAGTTTGTATGTTTATGTTTGTTATATAAAACGAAGGAAAATGCAAATTATAACCTAATGCGTTTAATATCTAACGATTAATCTCACACATCTTTCACCTTTTCCCTACTACATGTGTACACAAATTAGTTTATTTTCCCTAATTATTATTTATGCCATTTGTATTATTTTTCCCCATTTCGGTTTTTTATCGTACAGTATAGTATTTCAGTTGTGAATGTCGTCTACATATATATATATATAAATGAACGCTTGAACCTTTACGTCATGACTCCTTCTTTAACAAGTGTTTCTAAAGAGCTACTAAAGATCTACTTAAATACTACTTAAATAGGCATGTGTTAGTGCTTTGCTTTTCTGCTTTTTTAAATCATTTATCTTGTTCGGTGGAGGAATATTAAGTACATGCATCTTATTTCCTTGTCCGCTGCTTAGTATTTAATTGTTTAGGTTATTTCGAGCCGTAGAGAGAGAGACAGAGGGAAAGATGTTTAGGAGAGAGAGAGAGAGAGAGATGTGTAGGTTATTTCAGAGCCGTAGAGAGAGAGAGATGTGTAGGTTATTTCAGAGCCGTAGAGAGAGAGAGAGAGAGAGATGTTTAAGTTATTTAGAGCCGTAGAGAGAGAGAGAGAGAGAGAGAGCGATGTTTAGGTTATTTAGAGCCGTAGAGAGAGATGTTTAGGTTATTTAGAGAGAGAGAGAAAGAGAGAGAGATTTAGGGTATTTCGAGCCGGAGAAAGTGGAGAGAGAGATAGTTGGGGGTGGTGAGGGGGGTGGGGAGTGGGAAGTTTTTAGTCTAAAACACATCTAAGTTTCCCAATGGCGCCAGTGAGACTCGAACCAGCGATCTCCGGTTACAGATTCGAACGTCTATTCGTGGCTATAGTGGCAGTTCTGAATATGAAAAATAAACAACAATTTACTTTAATGAGAAGACGGTTTACTGTACTGGTCGCCACTGACCGGAAAGTAATGAAACATCTAAATGACCAACGAGATATCAGATTGTCATGTTTAATTAGGTGAAAGATGCAGCGACTAGCGTATAATTGCGATATACAGAACCTTGCCTTGGAAGAAGCATTCGGAACTCGCACAATTAAAGTTGCTATCCCGACAACAACAGGCAACGACGATGTATATATATAATATATAGCTTACATATTTTGAGAATCTAGACTCTATAGACACACTTTAAACGGTTTTAATCAGCCAGGCCGAACCCTAAAAATAGAGCGACCGACTCATAATTCATTTTACGCATATTCAATCACGAATATTTTTACAACCCGTGAATAAAACTTTACTTTTAATCGGCATCGTATGACCTGAACACCTGGACAGAGTCTTGATATACGGTTTTTGTAGCGTAATTTTACCGTTGTTTGGCGGTTAGTTTCTTTAATACTTCTACTATGTACAACTACTGTAGTTTGTGTTGTTGCTGCTGCTGCTGCTGCTATGTCTGTAATCATCAACATTTTTGATGCTGATGCTGTTGTGACAGCAACAAAGACCACTTTTGGTGCTGTTATACCAATTTAGCCACACGTAAGTTTCATATGATTCTCACATGATACCTATTACATGGTACGTCTGTACAAGGAGCAGAGCGTGATTTTGATATTAGAACGCGTGCATGCGTATCATATAAGTATCATGTGAGTACATGTATCAACAATATTTTTTCATGAACATTATATACAAAATGTGTATGTCTTAAAAAAAGAAACGTTTTTGATTTTAGTCTTATATAACATAGCGTTTTATATGAGAAATATGACATTTATGTGGCTCCTTTTATATAATATTAATATAATAATATTTATATAATAATGCATATGACTATGATATATTGCGAAATTGCTTCTGTACAGCTACTACTTACTATTCCTACTGCCAATGCCGATAGTTATACTCCTCTGCTAGTGCTAGTATTACTTCTGCAACTAATACGGTCGATCTTTCTACTGGATTTTTGTTTGAATGTAAACATTCCTAAGACTTGTTTGATTAGAGGAACTATGTGCGAAATGGGGAGGAGTTCATCTTGAAAAGCTGGACGAATATATGTCGACGGAAAGGATAAAATGGAACGCATTTCTTTGCTTTCTTCACACTTTGATAGATTTACGGTCGATGCTCGATAGATGGAAAAGAAAATGCACACATCTGGTAAAATGTATTGACTTTGTAAGCGTAACTAACCTTTATCTTTCCACAGGGCTGACATATGTTCAGTTAGGGCCTCTTACATGTACCAAGAGTTCAGCATACCGATCGGGAATTTCTTGACATGAGCCAAAACATTACCTTAATGAATAGTAGTATATCGTCTGAATTTTATACCTGTTCGCTTCTCAACATCATTTTGCAGATGTGAATGTACTGATTGTACAGATGTTGTACAGATGTTTGTGTGTTACCTCTGTATTTTTGATCGGATGATAAAACATTATCATATAGTTAAGTTGGAGAAAGCTATCAGCACTGTGGAAGTAATGGAAACTATGATATACATATAGTGTTAATAATGCGAGGATTTCTATCTGTTTAACGTTAAATGTGAGGTAAACAATGAAAGTGCCGTTTAAGATTGAATTTCCTTCGTGACTCTAGGGAAACACAAAATCTCAAACTCGTCAGAGACCTCAAAACGCCGATTCAAAAGGCTCCTCATACGCCAAATAGCGAGGTTTGCCGAGATTCCGAATCCCGAGGCCTTACCCGGACTTTGAATTGGAAGTTTTCGAGCCGAACCAAAGGATACAAACATGCACTAACAATAAAATAACACGTAGATTTAAATAAAAAGAAAAGTTTATCTTACATTTTCTCGTATTTGAACGGAGGTTTAACTTATCTAATACACATACAAATAAAGCAAAATTTGCACTCCGAAATAGCGAACCGTATTAGGTTACGTTTTCTTTGAGATCTGCATATATTCGTGATAGACTGAGCACAGTGCAACGTGTTTTCTACTTCATTACGTGGTCCCGCCTTAATTCCATTAAGTTATGTGAAAGCTTATATTAGCATGATTTTATAACAGATATTTCGACAATAATACATTTAAAAGAAAAAACACTGAAAAAATGCAATAACCTGTTTAAAAATACCTATTAAATGTATTAAATTTACAATATGCAAACTTTTAAAGCCGCATTTTATTTCATACCCCAGCCAACCCCGTTTTTGCTTCTTGGAGAAGGTTTCGGATGGGGTAGGAAAGTTAATACTAGGACCACGTAATGTTACATTTCAAAAATCTAACACGAGGAACTAGGCTATCATGGATTGAACAATGAATTAGGGGATTTAATATCATGATATTTCAATAAAACTGTTTTACGCGAAAATATGGTATCATGTTCTTTTTTTAGACATAGTTACAACAGGTTCGCACTCAGCCAACGATTTGATCAATTTTAAGGTTTCACAACACAGTGCATGTTGGCCTATATGAATAAAGTTTACTCGGACATTTGGATCAGGAAGTTTCCAAGCTAAAAGTTATTTTTTTTATGAATCATTTTATGACCACATAAAACTGTACAAACTCTGGTACGTTGACCAGTTTTTTTTAACTGAATGGTGTCCTCCAATGCACTATTTTGGGCTTTAACTCTAGAGTTTGGTATAGAATTCCTACTCTTCTTCAACACCCATAAAACTGTCATTTTTGGTGGCAGTGTTGTCTACTAGCTACGCATCCAATTGAGAACCCGTTGAATACACACAACAGGGCCAGTGAAAGGTGTTATAGTATACACACACGAATAAATGATAAGAAAAATAAGGTGCATAACGCACATAATGTCAACCTTGCGAAAAATAAAAATCGATTCTTGGTCAATAATCATACAAACAATAAGAATCGGGTAAAAAACAACAACAAACTGAAAAACAATAAATTAAAAAATAAAACCAGACGAAAGGACAATGATAAATATAAAAAGCACATATATAGAGGGAAAGTAATGAGAGCGAGAGAGTATATTAAAAATTTAACAGATAAAGAACTTAATGATCAGGAGATACTGGTATTGAGTAAAAATCTCAAATTTGTGCCGACACCGGACCCTCCGACAATTAGCACAGTCATGTCGGATCTAGACAATATGGCGAAAAGGATGAGAACCCGCTTATGGATGTATGAAAATAAAATCTCACCCAGCTGTGAACCGTTCATATGTAAATGGGATAGACCTAATAAACTCTCAAACAATGGGGTATTAGAAAGCTACATCACGGCCACGAAAACTGAAATAGGCAACATGCAAGAAAACCGGCGTAAAAACTTAAATGACAAAATAAAAAAAAGCTATATTGAACATACATCAAAATAAAAGATATAAGAGAAAAACAAAAGGGAACTTCACACAAGAAAATGAAAACGGTATTATCAAACATTAAAAAGAACAAAAATATCATTATTAAAAAAAGCGACAAAGGGAACTGCACGGTGGTTATTGATAGACATAAATATATAGAGGAGGGTTTGCGTCAGTTGAATTCGAGCGAACACTATATGAAAATTAATGAGAGGACATCACACAAAATACAACGAAGGGAAGTTATTGAAGGTTTTAGATAACATGTTAAAGAAAAACAATAACCTCGGAGAAGAACTACGAATACCTAAGTCAAAGAAACATAAAAGTAAAAACGGCTGAAATGTACTTACTAAACAAAATACATTCCGACCCCACCACGAAAGCCAGACCAATTATATCGGCTAATAACTGCCCGGTTGAGCGAATATCAGAATACATCGATTTATTTCTGCAACCATTTGTATTAGAACAAGACACATACTTAAAAGACACGTCTGATTTTATTCGTAAATTGGAAAAGATCCAAGTACCTGAGAAAGGCCACTAATTATAACACTAGATTATGAGAGTATGTACACGAATATTGTACACAGCGAAGCTATAGAAGCTATAAAACGAAAATTCAAAATGATAATAAATATAAAACAATCAACGGAATAAAACGACCCTCAGTGGAATCTTTTTGCCAACTATTAGAATTGGCTGTCGCTCGAAACTCATTTAAATTCAACGATATAAACGTGTACCAATGCCGGGGAGTGGCTATGGGACATAAAGCATCTCCGAATATCTGTGAAATTGTCATCTATTACTTAGAAAAAGAAATGCTCAAACTGGCCAATGATAAAATATTAACATGGCTACGGTTTAGAGACGATGTGTTTGCACTATTCCTGGGGCTCGGAAAATGAAGCAACCGCATTCTTAGACAAAGCAAATGATATTCACAAAACTCTAAAATTTAAATACGAAATCAAAAGGAATCTTTCTTGATACAATAGTACATAAAGGGGAACGGTTTAAAAAGGATCACATACTAGATTTTAAACCCTATGTGAAACCTAGCGAAGCATTTCAATACATTCACAGAACATCTTCTCACCCGAAATCAGTATTTATAGGCTTAATTAAAGGTGAACTCATACGATTTGTACGAACGTCAACAAATTACGGCGACTATCTAGCTAGAGCAAATTTGTTTAAAGAAAAACTACTCCTGAGAGGATATAGCATAACGGAATTCTCAACAGCATTACAGCAGGTTGATCATAATCTTAGACAGAAGTACCTGTATGGGAGAACACTAAAAGTACAGACTTCCCACTAGTATTTGTCACGGAATATAACCCACACATTAGGGGACTGGGAAATCAATTACAATCTCACTGGAATATTATTGAGCAAAGTGATACACTCAAAAAAATATTTCCCAAAAAACCTATGATTGCCTATAAACGGGGGAAAAATCTCAGAGACACACTAGTTCGTGCTAGACTACCACCTTTGAACGACTCGGATGATCTAGAAAGGTTGATTTGCTTGTTAAAAAAAGATACAGACTCAGGGATTTACTAATTGATGCAAATTAATATACGACTTGATACATATAAAAGACTATGTTATGATGGGAGTATTATCAAAATATTCAGGAAAAATATACTGATTTGACAATATAACACTTTGGGTACCGAGATATGTTCAATATAAAGTAATGAATATATTCAACGACAGGTGACACTAGACAGTCCAATCACGGACATGATTATGCAAATTAGGTACAATTAAAATGCCGTATCACGCCTTAAATAAAAGTATCAACTAATCAACGGTCACGGTTATCGACAATATGATTTAATGGGATTATATTACACCCAATTAAAATAATTAGCCTATCAAAAAGGATAGATTTGGAGTGGGGAGAAAAAACACAGACGTATAAATCATCGATGCTCAAAACAGATCGGTCACTGATTCAGTACAACCTCAAACTGCAAACATGAATTACAATGGGCGAATTAATGGACGACGGGGAGCAGGACGCAGACCTAGCTCGAACATTCGACCAAGAACACCCTATCAACGGGAAGAATCGGCGAATCGAGACGATTTACGTAATCCTCGTCAGAAACCGGAACATCTCCTACAGCATGACGGGACTTCCGGGGGAAAACGGTGGCAGTGGCGAAAGAGGAGGCACGAGTGGCCAGGGATTGGAAAACCCTATTTGAACGAGATTTTGAGAACGACAAAATAACGTTCAGACACCCGTCCAGGACCAACTTCCTCCCAGACTGGGAGATCCTGAAACCAATTCTGGACAGTATACAAGCCGAAACAGTGGGGAAATGGAGGGTCGCCATAATTGACCACTTAAATGCAGTAGAGACGAGGGCTAACGACAAGGCCGAGAACCCTCCATCTACGGAGGCTGAAATGATGTCGGAAACAGTAACCAAGGCCATCATGGCGGCATTTGCCCAAATGTCATCGGTGATGCAGGGCAACAAGAATTAATGATCCCCCGGCTTGCCGGTATGGGTATCATAGGTCCTTTTCAGGACCAACATTTAACTCGAAAGAAAACCCCTCTAAATTGTCAATACAATTAAAAAGCATATACCGTGCAAACAAGTAAACAATAAAAACACAAATACATAATACACGGCTTACACACAACCCAGTACAACAAAATGAATTACATATGTAATTAGACATACCAAAATGAAACAAACATAACAAAACAACTTGTAGTATATTACAAAACAAAAAAAAGAGAGAAATGTACTTGCAAACGACATTGAAATTAAAAATTAAGAATAAAATAAAAACAAGTATAGGTATACTGGCATTACCTCCCTTTAACGAAGAAATGTTGATAGATTGATAGTATATCATAATATATACTCTCAAGCGGATAGAATGTACCATATAAAGAAAACTATGTACTTGCAAACGACATATTGGAGAAAACTAGACTCATACCGGAAAAACAAATGTGATTTAGAAACTAGGAATAAAGAAATAAGTGTGATGTATATATAAATAAAAAATGACCATCTTCTTGAACAATTACTCATATTTTCTTTAAATAAGATTAACTTCTTATTTCTGTCCATAAATACAATGGACTAACACTTTAGGCGAAAATGGGCCATAATTATATGTATCTATCATCTTCTCAAAGCAGCAGTTACATGTGTTTGAAATAATAAAAACACGACGTGGTTCATTAAGAGACAGGAAATAGATACGCCTTATGCTTTGAAGGTAGACCAGATAACATGGACCCATACAACTATGTCTCTACGGTTATCAAAAAATCCTTACCACAAGTGAAACCTATTTACACCCTACATGTGGTAATTAATCACAGGTCGGTATTACCGCGCGGCAAATTGTTGACTAATAATGTATACACTATATAAGATGGACAAGTAAATACTTCCAAGTCAGTTGAGTTCTCTCGACTACACGCTGAAAATCAATTAAACCCTTGGTGAAATTGAAATCAGATATACAAGCAATATAAACGGTAACCAAACTCGTATTTGCTTGCGAATAAAAAGTATATTTAAGCGGTACCCAAACACGCAATATACTCAAAGCAAAAATAAAGCTGTAACCAAACACGCATTTGCTTAAAATATAAGTCAGAAACTTGTTTTTGACTTTTTAAAAGTATAGTACGCGGGAAACAGACTCGCATTATACTGACAATATTCACTTCGGGTGAATGTTATGCTGTTGAAAACTCCCACGCTACAGTAGGGCGAATATTGGAGATTGACCGCAGTAATCGAATTGTAGTGACAATACATTGAGTATATGAAGAAAGTGGCTCTATTACATAAAAAGACAACTACACATCGCACAACTATACCAAGGTGCAATAAATACAATAAATGTAATAAATAGCTCAGTACACCTGACAATACATGTCTACAACACGTAGCTGACGAAGGAATTTTTATTCCGAAAGATCTTTTGCATACAGGATATTGTTTTCCTGGTAAAGTAAACACTGTTGTTAGTGTCTAGGTTAAAATACTCAGTGAGAGATTTTAACACACACTCCGTGATCACAATCACGGTGTAATTACGTTGTATAATTAATACGGATAGCTTACACAATAATCACATAATAACGAAGGTAGAACACTACACTTCAGTTATAGAGTAAGCTTGGTGGTAGTTACAGCAATAAGGATACACACAACACTCATCCTGATACATTTGACTGTAACATGAATATCAATAGAAAAACACTTGGGGTAAAACTCTCCAGGGAGAGTTCACTAACTGGGAAAGTGAACCGTCCTGAGGTCAACTGGGCCGTCTACTATGTGCAGACCCTTGCAACCCCCCACAACAGACTGTTCATCTCACCTGCGGACAACAATGAACATATATTTCAGCAATTATTAAAAATATTTCAAACTTAAGAACACACTATTGCCTTTTATGGCACAATAATTATCATTTCCGTGGGTTTCAAGGGAGCTAACTGCGTGTAGTGAGACCTTAATTGTTGTAGAAGTATAATAACGTACATTGTACTTGCAGACACAACTACGGCCATGGGAAGTTTATCATCAATCATGTGCGTAACAGCGGTGTTGATGTTCATCCAACTGTCGACTTGTTTTATTACCGCGAACAAGATGGACTCCAAGGAATTTGAGAAGAAAGTGGATAAGTTCATCGAAGATGGAATGTCCTGTCATAACAATCCAGGTTCGACTTGGTATTTTGCATATTGTACTTCACCACTGAGTAATAAACGGCGTTTGCTTTACCATGAAATTGGTTGCGTAATGCTGCTATTTTCAAGCATGAATGTGTCGGAGTTCAACAGTTTATTCAATAAATAGAACATGCGTAGGACAAGAAATGCACCTTAGCAAATGTAATTATTGTCAGGGTGAAAATTTTGTTTATTAAAGAGTTAATTTCTCCTGTATTTAGACTATGTGTAGCGATAGTGTATCCGTGTATAGTCCGGTAGAATGTGACCAGCTGCAACTTCAACTCAAGTATGGATAATGCAGGAGTGTAATTATCACATTATAGAAAAATGGTTTTCCACTTGAAACATCACCAGAAAAGGTGGGGTTACAATACATGTAAGAATGTTCTTGTGTGTTTACTAAACAGGTCACTGGTACAACTGTTTTAAATGAACATAATTGCCTGTCACTATGTAGTTATATTCCCTTAAGAGTGAAACTTCTATTACAGGTATGAGTCTCTCAGTGGTTCATGATGGCGAGGTTTTGTTAGCCAAGGGATACGGATATAAATCCACCGACAGACTCGAACCTGTGACAGTTCAACTCTTTTTGGCATCGCGTCCTGACAAGGCGTTTGCCGCTACGCTGCTACTCAAGCTCATCGAGGACAGCGACAAGTATGTAGGTTACATTATTCTTGATTAGTAAAATAGGCAATCGTAAAATAGGCAATCCCGTCATTCCTCGGGATCCGGCCTCGTGTGTATCATGGCCTTCGGTATGTTCAAAATCTTCACATTTTGTTAGCCGGAAAAATCCGTGACCACTAAATATATATAATTTCAATTGGATTTAGATAATAATATGTATACATACATAGGAGATCGCTCACATGCCAAATTATCGAAAAAAACAACAGATTGCAGATCGTGGCATTTGCTATATACTATTCTAATACCGCAACAAACCAACTAGGCGCAGGTCGGTTTATAGCGTCGTCTACTAAACCAAATGTTCAGGTTCGAGCCTTATATAAGGCAACATTTTTTAAACCAATGTTAAAGGGACTCACGACAATGTTTATTTTTTTAAAAAACTCACGGTGTCCGCTAGTTTGTCTGCAAAGCTTACATTTGTTCAATCATAATATTAATAATAAGAAAGTGCTTACCTTTCACCACCACGCCATCCGATAGCTGAATGACAATTATGACGTTATATTATGACGTAGCTCTTAAAACCTACTGAATTCCAGCGTTGGATTTTCACAGATAGGGCGAAAATAATAAACGTTGTATGTAGTCGCCTATCTGTGAAAATCCAACGCTGGAATTCAGTAGGTTTAACGAGCTACCGTCATAATATAACGTCATAAATGTCATTCAGCTATCGGATGGCGTTGGTGGTGTAATGGTAAGCATACTTGCCCGGAAAGCAAGAGTGGTTCAATTCTGCTGCAGCACGTCGATTTTGAAATGACAATTATTCCGAATATATATACGTTATATATATGTATGTAATAAAATCATGCATTACTATTATATATTTGTATGTAATAAAATCCATGCAATTACATGTTGAAGTATATATTAAAAATATACACTCTTTATATATATATGTAATGTAATAAAATCAAGCATAACAGTTGAAGTATATATAAAATATACACTCTTTTACTCTCCCAAGAGAACGAGTCTTGAACTGAAACACATCTTAGTAAGTCAGAAATGAAACACTTCTTAGTAAGTGAGAAATGAAACAATTCTTAGTAAGTGAGAAATGGAGAAAATGTATGACAAAAAAAATGATATGTGGACAAAATAGACTTTATATTGCCATTTATTGCCGTGTGTATATATATGTATTGTGTGTACCTGTGTACTCATGGATCTAAAGGTATTTATGTATTTTTGAATAAATATATATACATTAAACAAAACTTTTCAACGTGTAATTTTTTTAAATTATTTAATACCTACAATCTTGAGTCGAAAAATAAAAGATCTCCTAAATCGAGTCAATATATCATTCCTCTTTTTAGTTGCAACATGCCCTACTCTGCGTCTAATACGGATGCAATTGAAAGGACAGTCCCGGGATGATGTCCTGTCCAATCCAATCCGTGCTACCAGTGTCCCTATGTGTTGTAGCACGTCGCGATGATTTAAATAACACATTTAAATTGCCTTTTTTTTTTGCTTTGCATTTGACGTCCTAAATGACGTATTAACTTAACGGATGAGGCTGATTTCTGACGGTTTAAAAGTAGATGTCTTAACGGTTAACGTAGGTTGACGTCAGAGGTATTTGATAGAATGTAATACGCTCCCCTCCAATAACCAATCAGCATTGAGTATTTTAATAACCATGTAAGAGCGAGCCTATTTTACCATTCGCAACATCCTCGTACACTGCTTCGCAGCAATACGCAGGGTTTCCCCATAGTGTGTTTAAAAATAACACGTGTGTATGATAATTTATAACTTTATTTTATTTTAAGTATTTCTCTAGTCACAACAGTATGCAAAATCCTATTGTAACGACAATTGTTTCTATGACGACCTGCGCTTCACGATACTAACTCTTGAGATTTGATGGCGCATCGCATGGGTATCCCTAGCAACAACAACATTCGCCTTGACGTCACACTATCTCGGAAGAACACTGACCGAGTAGGTATTCGCACATAGTGCTATTTACCAATTTACGATCTTAATGAAAGCTCTCATACAAGTTTAAGTCACATCTTGAATTGTTTTACATCAATTAAAGAAACGATCCCGCCAAAAAACGGCACAATATGCAGTACACAACCATCATCTAAACTCTATCTTGGGTTCAGGTAATGAATATTTGTAGATTAAAGTATAAGTAATCACGGGTTCTTAAAGACCGTTGATTGGATACGCGTAAATGATTATGAGTTGAAAACCTCTTATTTCTGACGCTCTATTTTGGGATCGGCCTGGCTGGTAAAGTGGTTTTTATTGTGCCTGTTGTTGGCGGGATAGGGACTTTAGGAACCAAGCAACTTAGCGTAGTTTCCATGGCGCGGATGACAGCATTACAACCGTAGTTGCATCTTTAACAGATATACCGTTATACCGCTTTCAGTGCGTATTGGATATTTGAAGTCCTGTTGGTGGATTTAGGAACCTCGTATTACTATAGTATCTCATGTATAGGCATTATGACGTACATTGCTGAGTTGCTAGCGGAAGCGACGTGGAGGGAGCTCGTACAGACAAAAATATTTGATCGGTTTGGGTATGACGTCATCAGCATTCATGACCTCAGCTGATTTCCAGACGCTTGATCTTGCTTTGGGATACCAGGATCGTGACGGTGAACTACTTCAGGTTCCTCATGAATTCAGCAGGTCCCTAGATTACCAAAAGTCGGAAGAAAAGTATGTCAATGGCGTAGCTGTTTCCATTATTAATCCTAAGAATAATGAACGTTTTTTTTCCTTATCTTTGGCAAACTATAACGTACTCGAAGTTCTAAAATCAATCTTTAGAGTTAACAAATACATATTTGAAGTTATACCCAGGTCTACAAAGCACGATGAGTGTTGCATACATATTTCAATAGGGTCTTCTCTGACCCTAAAAGCCTTTCTTTTTTTTTCTTTTTTTCTTTGCGGCTTTATAGGGTCAGAGGAACTCCTAATAGTGAAAACCGGGGGATTACTAAAAACGCACAGTCATGCACTTTCAACGATTTGCGGGTTGTCGGGTCGTATTTTTTACGATAATTTAGCTCATGAGATCGATCAATTAAAGTTTCTTATACAAGTTGCAATGATAAAACTGCACCTTTATCGAAGGGTAGTGACACAAAATAACATTATGTTTTGAAGTACACTTTTATTTACTATATCCGCGATATTGTCATTTTGCATATTAATTAAATTCCCGTGATATTCCTCGCGAGAGGTAAAGGCAGTTCATATTCCCCTCATCAAATAAGTCCACTATTCAACTGTACAGCATCGAGGGATTTTTGGAGTTGGAACGAACTCTTCTCGGGGCATAATTAGGGTCTAAACTTTAAAGATAAAAATTGAATGTTGTTCAGAGTATTGCTAGTGCCAAAAGGAAAGTTGTCGCATTACTTTTGATTTTTTTTTAATTTTGCGAGAAATGATTTATCGGTCGCACCGGTCACGATCACGTGGACATTTGACCTGAATAATAAACAAATGTTGGAAATGTATATTTTTTCACTTCGTCTGAAACGGTTGACCGTTACAACTTTATTAAGGTTAATAAAACAAATATTTCGATTCAGATAGGTAAATAAATATATAGATACTCGGTTTATATGCTTGAAATGTTAATACAATGAATACTTACCATAGATATATTGATTTAAAACAAGAGGGTAGTTCCTCTCCCTCGAGGGAGAGGGAGATCCCCGTGTTTTTACTATAGGAGTTCCTCTGACCGTACACAGCCAGGATAAAATACAAAAATCGTAAAAAGGGCTGGTAGGTCAGAGAGGCTCGGGATCTATGCTTCCGTAGATATGAACTATAGGCAGGGTATCCGGTACGACTCCGTGCGCACGTTCCCGGCGAGGTTGCTGACGACATCATGCAGTGCCTGCATATTTCAATTTACTAATTTTAATCCTTAAATACCAAACATCCTTGCTAAAAATCACCAAAGAGTAGGATATCACGCCGATCATGTCAATACAGATGTTGCTTATCTGGTTTTAGCATTTTACACAAATTGAATTGAATAATTTTATTTTTTCTTTTTTAATTGCAAGTCCCTTTTGACTTTTCATAAAATGGATTAAAAAAAAAGCAATCAACTTTAGCAAGATAATAAGTCAATATTAATCAATATATATCTATACCTAATGAAAGAATGAATTAATCATTTTCTCTAATGATGTACATGTTACTCTGAATGGCACTGGGGAGATCTATGCGGATCTTGGCTGTATACTTAGTAGCAGGTAGGACATGGCATCGTGGATGCTTGTTCAACTTGAATGCTGTAGGAACAGACAAATTGAGAAGGTGGTTGTCTAGCTCTCTTCATTGTCGCATGCGCACAAGGCTCAGAACAGTATTTCGTCATCAACCGCGGCAAAGTATTATACCAGACCATTGACACCCGTATCTCTCCTCAAAACGACAACTATGGACTGGGGTGGATCTCGGATATTACAGAGGTACGGTTGTTTATTGATTTCACCGATTTCAATATAATTTATGTAATGTAGTATTCACTTTTAAAATGTTGGTTTAATAGTATAGTAAGATCTGTAAACAAGTCGGGATATTTTAAGTTTCATCCTGCTTTCAGAGATGTCACATTATGATATGGCTAAGTAACATAAACTCGTATAACATGCATAATATGTAATAAATCATCATTACGTGGTCCGAGTATTAACCTTTCATACCCCATCCAATCCCTTCTCCAAGAAGCGAAAACGGAGTTGGTTAGGGTATGAAATAAAATACAATTAATTTCGGCTTAAACAGTTTGATATATTCTAAAATTAAAACTTTTAATAGCTAATTTTAAACAGGTTATCGCATATTTTATTTCATTAAAGGGCCACATGGCAATCTTGATTTTTTAAAACTAGCGGGCGTCCCGTTAGTTTTTCTACATAATGGCATTTGTTAATCACTAATGTTAATTTTAGGAATTGTATTAAGTCTTTATTTTTGCATATTATTATTTTTTGATATTATTGCAACAATAATATATTAAAACTTATAGTATAAGAAGATGAAATAGTGAATACTTAAAATTTGATTTATTTAAAGGTAGCCAGGGGTAAAAAGTAAAAATGATCCATATAAATATATAAGTCGAGACACCCATTTCAAATACTTCAAGATTGCCCCTTTAAATTGACTCACACTAGCTCACAATTATTTTTGAAAATACAAATACACATTATTTTCCTGACAAAGTAATTGTTTTTAGGTTAAAGTAAGTTGTTTTTAGGGGTTAATCGCAGGCTATCCTATTATTGACTCACACTGGGCTCACCAATTATTTTGCATTGTGTGCATGGATCACTAATGTCAACTTGAGCATTGACGAACTATCTGATGTTTAGGGGTTATTGATCAATGCCCTTTTTTTCCTGCAGGCTGTCTATATTGATCCACAATGGCTCTACGATACGGGTACCTGGGTCGAAGCTACTATGTTACCGGGGCTAAATAATGGTATATTTATAGCAATGACCGGAGACGATCCTAGCTACATATTTCGGACTACATTTCACTTATAAATAGCTGACCTTTTAACGGGTCATGATCCCTGGCTTAACAGTTCGACGCTGTGCTCCATTCCGGAACCTTGGGAAGCCTAAACGAGAAACGAAACCGCGAACAGTCAAACGTGATATTCCGCCAAAGCGGCCATTGCCGTATATGTTGGCGTGTACAGAAATGACGGCTAATGGGGAAATTGAATTTATCTGAACGACACGAACAAGTGGGTTGATGGCGCGGTACGGATTTGGACAGTTGGTTATGTACCCCAAAACATCAGCAGATCAGTTCATCATGAAGGAATACGGCTTGTTTAAAGAAATCAGAGATATTCCTCATTAAATTTCAGTGCAGTGAAGGTGAAAAATGACGGCCCGACAATAGTGTCGTCAGTCACTAATCAAGTTTGAAACCCAAACAACCTCCGGTGTTTACAAGAACAGTAAACTAACAGGCCATTAGATAGGTGAAAAGAAATACCGCTTTCAGTGTTCCAGCATTGTATGGAGTCCTTTGACAATTTTTTCACAATGCTACATACAGCTTACATGCATTTGGTTTATAACCAATTAAACGTAAATGAATACATGGACATATTGAAATATTCATTAGGCCCGGGCTTCTTTATTACAGATAAGTTTGACGTATTATAATTATAAGTACTGTTGCTGTAACAAGTAAGTATCTCATTAGAATCATACCCCGCCCACTTCAATCATTTAATGTACAGCATTGATTCGTAGTAACTAAGGGCCACCATTAAAAAATTGTTTGTTTGCAGTTTCCGACTCATGGCTTTTAGGGGTTGGGTCGGTAGGTAGGGATATTGCAAATACATGTATCGTGTTGCTTCACTAGTATTATCCATAGATTTTGTTTAAATGTTTAGTAAATATTGACGAAACATTGATCAAAATGATCATTTATGGACTCATGAAACAGACTTGGTAACTACTGAACAGTGCTAAGACGCGAAATTTTTCGAAGTAATGTATTCAAATGACAAATCTTTTATTTGGTACAAGATATGAACTCAGATCCAGGCATACAATTCTACACTCTTTTATATAACATCTAAATCATATAAATTGAATATTTGTGCACACTGCAAAACTAATCTTTTAATTTAGGCCTAATCGTAATTAAGTCTATTATTTTTTCACTCTTCACTAATGTCGGTCGCATACAGCCTCACATAATGATAAAGTAACCTTACGTT
>JAWPHD010021413.1:0-28325 GCA_037043455.1 Cyrtodaria siliqua | reverse complement strand
GCCAATAACCTTTACTGAGGTCTAACTTGGAGAAATACGAATATCCCGCAAGTTTAGAGAATACCTCCTCAATATTAGGCATTGGCTCTGCATCAAAGATGGTACGTTTATTGAGCTGCCTAAAATCGATGCAGAATCGAATTGACCCATCTTTCTTCTTAATAAGTACGACTGGGGATGAAAATGGGGCGTTTGAAGGTTCGATGACACCCAATTTCAACATGTCTTTCACCTCCTCATCAACAATTGATCGGGAGTGAAATGGAATGGGATACCCCTTAATTCTTATTGGTTCCCCTGATGTGAGTACAATATCATGTTGCACTCCATCTGTCTGCCCCGGGTTTTCGGACAAGACATCACTGAACTCCGAGAGTAAACTACCCATCTCTCGTTTCTGCTCTACACTAAGCATGCCCGATATGTCTACATCGGCTGCTCTCTCCCTACCTACACTAGTGGGAAAATACATGGGACTAGTGTCCTCACTACTGTCTTCCTCACTATCCTCAATAACTGCAACATTAACTACGGTTAACACCCCTTGTTGCACATTATCGGTTCTACTTATATACTCTTTCAGCATATTCGCATGAAAGGTCTTTAACTTTCCGTTTATCTCGATACGGTAATCCATAGTGTTCACTATCCCTCTAACGTAAAACGGACCTTTCCATTGTAATAACAACTTGTTATTGTCGGTCGGGAGTAACAGTAACACCTGGTCATCTATCTTAAACTTCCTAGCTCTAGCTTTCTGGTCATAGTACCGTTTATACTTGGTACTTGCCTTAACTAACTGACTTTGAGCTATCTTACAAGTCTCCTCTAGTTTCTCCTTCAGATCTAAAACATACTGATATGTAGTCTTAACCTCATCACTATCTACTTCACCTGCCCACATCTCTCTAAGAATCCTCATGGGACCTCTAACTGACCTACCGTACAATAACTCAAACGGAGAAAATCCTAAACTCTCTTGTGGAACCTCTCTAAATGCAAACAATAAAGCATTGAGATACTTGTCCCAATCTTTGGGTCTCTCGGTACACATACGCCGTAACATTTGCTTTAACGTCCCGTTAAATCGTTCGACTAACCCGTTACACATAGGGTGATATGGTGTTGTCATGATTTGACGCAAAGACAATAACCTGCTTACTTCAGCCATAAGTTCTGACGTAAACTGTGACCCACAATCAGTCAGCATTTCCTCTGGTACACCTAGCCTACTGAACATATCAACTAATGCCTCAGCTACTCTCTCAGTTTCAATTGAGGGCAATGCTACTGCCTCCGGATACCTAGTTGCATAGTCTACCATGGTTAAAATGTACCTATTTTTCCTATCCGACACTGGAAAAATTGGTCCAACTATGTCTACGGCTACCCGCTTAAATGGTGTATCTATCAGTGGCATCTGACCTAAATGTACTTTGGTCACTCGACCTTTTGGTACTGTCCTTTGGCATACATCGCAGGACCTACAATACCTAGTTACATCTCCACTAACGCCTGGCCAATAAAATTCTGCCAATACTCTATCTGACGTTTTCTTTACGCCTAAATGACCTCCCATAATCGACTCATGAGCTACCTTAAGCACTGTCGTTCTATACTGGGTAGGTACCACTAATTGGTGAAACTGTCTACTACCACTATCTTCAAATTCTCTGTACAATAACCTATTCTTATGTACAAACTTACAACTACCGGACCCTTTACACTTCTTCACTACACCGTCCTTGGCCTTCACTTTACAAGGACCTAATGACTCGTCTTGAGTTTGTGCTTCTATAAACTCCGCTTTAGATATGTCACCTACGGCTGCAGGAACCTTTAATTTTCTATAAGCCTGAGCTTGCTTCTGAACCTGCGCTCTAGTCTCTACGGCATTACTTATGCTACTTCTAAAATCGGACATTACCGGAAGTGCTGAACCATCTATGTTCCCTATCGTTAAATCATACATCGGGTCATCCATACATAGTGCCTCTGTAGTCCCTTTAAAGAAAGGTGTATCTACATCTATTCTCGCTATTGGCACGTGCTCTACCGACTTATTTAACAACATACACGGTGACTGTTTACCTACCAACTGGTCATCCGTAACTAAACTACGCCTAACTACCACACCTGTACAACCTGTATCCCTCATTACAATTACGTCCGTGCCGTTCACTCTACCATCTGCCGTTGGAAGATTTGCATACGGAAAGAGACATGTTCCGATCTTCGCCATTACACCATCCGATTTAACACAACAGCTACTACTCTCGGTTTTAATAACCGGACTATTACTACCTCTGCCTCTACCTCTACCTCGGTTTTGACCACCTCTACCTCTACCGAAATTCCATGGGTTGTTAAAACCTTGGTTCTGATTCCCTACATTGTTGTCCACTCTACTATTTTCACTGAAATTGTCTACGACAGCGGACACTTTCACCGCTTTCCTACACTCATGTGAAGCATGATTCCCATTACAGTGACGACAACGAATAAAAGGTCTACCTATGTTACCACTATTGCTACCTCCTCTAGCACCCATCGAACTACCACCACCTCTATAGTTTCCACTCTGGCCTTTCTGTTTATGATCGTCCCCTTGCCTATCTCTAAAAGTTCTGTCTTTCGACACTACATTATGAGCTCCACCTCTAGCCTCGGCAAACTGATCTGCTTGTGTTGCCATTTCTCCTACACTAGCTAATTTTCTTTCTTTGAGAAATAAGAACAGATCTCTACTACAAACATTGAATAGCTGGTCCCGCAACAAGAAATCTACGAGGCCCTGATAAGTCTGCGCTACCTTCCCTAACTCTAACCACCTATCTAAGTAATTTCTAGACCTACTAATAAACTGAATAAATGACTCGCCTTTCTCAGGCAGACAAGCTCTAAACCGCTTTCTAAAACCTTCTTCAGTTAACTCAAATCTCTTTAAAAGAGCATCCTTTAACTTGTCATAGTCAAGAGCATCTAAACTAGGTAATCTAGAAAATACATCTAAGGCCTTGCCTCTCAATAACGCACTTAAATGAACTGCCCACTTATCTTTGGTCCATTCCTGTAACTCAGCATAACGTTCGAACCGTAACAAGTAACTGTCCATGTTATCTTTGTCAGCATCAAAGTATGGTAACTTCGAACCTTTTAACTTCCCAGAATAACTATCTTTCCCTTCAGTTTTACTTTCCTTACTATGTGTCTTAGCTGCTTCCAACTCTAAAGCTAACTTATGATCAAACTCTTTTTGCTCCCTTTCCATTATCATCTTAGCCTTAGCTAGTCTACCATCTGTTTCGAACCTCTCATGTTCTAACTCTTGCTTCTCCCTTACTATTCTACTTTCTAATTCTAACTTCTCTTTTGCTAACCTATCTTCTAATTCTAACTTCTCTGTGGCTAGTCTACTTTCGAATGCTAACCTATCTTTCTCAGCATCTAGCTTCTCTTTAGCTAATCTATCTTCTAATTCTAACTTCTCTGTGGCTAGTCTACTTTCGAATGCTAACCTATCTTTCTCAGCATCTAGCTTCTCTTTAGCTAATCTACCTTCTAATTCTAGCTTATCTTTAACTAGTATACTTTCTTCATTTCTTTCCTGCTTTGCTAATTCTCTTTCCTTAAGTCTAAATTCCCTTTCCCTAGCCTGTTCGTCTTTAACAAAGTTTCTAAGCTCCTCTCCAGCATACCCTAACTCCTTTCCCATTTCCGTAAGATCCTTTATGGACGTCATGTCTATGGACATTGTGGACTACTAACTACAATAATTACAATACACACGTCACTAATAATTCTACTCACTTAACTACTAATGGTAAGTCACTGTGTCCTCAGTAAATACCTGGGCATCATCATCGGACAAGTTACATACACATTTGTACTAGCGCTAACTACTAACGATTATGTGTAGATAGTATCTAGCTTCCACAAAACATATGCATTACATAAAATATCTTAATTTGATATTGGACATAAACCTTAAACAATCATCGAAATGTGTATAACATGTACATGTATATTTACTTCTCCCATCAATATAAGTATACTCGAGTGTCACAACATGAGTAGAACGTCTTGTTCGCCAACCTAATTGGATACTATATGTATATCAAGGGAGGTAAAAACAAACACCCAAATTATTGAGCAAAAGTGCCTCAGACCCACTCGTGTAGACCACTGCGACCTCGCGCCAAGGAAAGAACGGACAAAACAACAGTTTGGACTCACCCTACCCTTGTCGTGTCTTGACTTGTCTTCCAAGCTGTGGCCGTGATCGTCGACAGTCGCCTTGATGGATCAGAGGGTGGTACACAATTCTAAAATAATAAGTAGAGATTTAGTATATCATAATAACGATCACTTATTGATTCTTTCCCTCCGTAGTCGCCCAGAATCCCACTACTCTGAAACCAGTTGTCACAGGATGACCTTAGTGGTTGGGCTAACTCAGGAAAGAATCAATGACGGTGAATGCATTTACATAAGTTTAATGCAACTTTTAAAATATGTTTAATATATATACAATTATCTAAAAAAACAAGCGAATACACAAATGAACTATGAAAAGAATGTTCTCCTGAACGTTTAAGACGTTCTTAGTATTGTTATAAATACTGAATGTCTAAGACACTAAAGTGTTGTTAAAGCTATAACAATGTTGATCTAGCGCGATAACTGTGATGCGCGAGAGCTCATGAAGATGATGATGCGCGAATTCAATGGATGATTGTCATCAAATGCCTTCTGTAAGGGTTGATGACGCGATGCAATGATAGTTAATCTCCACTGAGATTGTGAATGATATTCCTCCAGTGAGGACTGGTAACGGGCCCACCTTGTGTCCCGGGGTTTGTCGTTAGTAAAACCTGGCTGCGCAGGTACGGGGACCGTCTCCACCGCTTGTAACGTTAGTCGTGGAAGCTTAGCTCCACTCCTGGATATCCAAACCTAGATGGCTTACTCCAACCCTGGATGGCTTATATCCTGGATGGCTTATTTCCGACCCTGGATGGCTTATATCCTGGATGGCTTAGGCTGTAATTATACATACGTTTTAGATGTCGGTTGACAAACATAACAATCTTGCATAATTACCATTACCCAAACAAATCATTATTCGATCAATATATGTAAGCTGTACTAATGATGAGTAGCAATGTATACATATTCTACAACGCCATGTATACGCTATGTACGTCGCTGTTAATCAATGCCCCTAATACATGTAATATAAACATGATCAAATTACTCATATATTACACTCACTGAGTTATGCATGCACGCATTTATTCTTGTCACTCATCTCATTGTTAACTAATGTTGACAATCGTGTATTACAATCACCGAGTTATACGCCAACGTTAACTAATGCACCTAATATCCACTGTTATCAAATTAATATTGTTTTACAATTAATGATCAATTACAATAATTACATCTAATAAAGTAACTTCAAAATCATATGCTAGTCTAAAGTTATGTTTGAGAAACATCAATGCTAACCGGATGTCGTAACCGCCAAACAAGATGGCGCCGCCCACTGAATACAAATATACGATAAAAGTTTGATAAAACTACTAACCACATGTTGCCTGTGAAATTTGCCGTCCAATCTCTGTTCCAACAAAGTACTATCGATTATCCCGGCGATAGCTAGAAGACAATGGGTTTTATAGCAAACATTACGCCCAAATCATTATTTCCCCCGTTCAGTCCGTGACAAACGTGGCTAAATCTACAGTATTGAATCTACACGACAGGCCCCTTATACAATTTTGCCGTTTAAGGAAAATATACCTATACGTTTACATGCATTAGCACAAAACTAAACTTATGACACGGCCTCTCTGGCGGCCACTTAAAATGTGCACGCTTTTACGTGTTACATGAATAGATCATGAATATTGTGAAATTGTTTCAACTCGAACAATAGATTTTGGGTGTAACCGATACAAGAGCTATATACGACCAGTACGCTCTACCCGTGACATTTTGTGACACAAGACTAGTTTTCGCGACCATAGATCGCTACCCTGCACATCGCCTGACCCAAATATGAACCTATCAGAGACAGATGGCATATATCATTATTCCAGTTAAGATCTAAACATATTTTGCCGTGGACACATGTGAAGCTTTTTTGGAAAATGAAAATGCCTTAAAGAAACTGATAAATCGTGTACATACTTCGGAAATCACTGTGTTTACCTTCACGAAGGCAAGTTTTGCACCTTATCCACTCCTTTTGGTCATATATGAGTTTTCCATAGGCTTACATTACAACCTTTGGCATTTAACCTCTATTTCTTAATTACACTGGCTGAAAACAACTGATCTTATATAACTATCTTAGATGCCATAAATATGACCAGCAAATTGAGAATAATGTAATGCTTTCATTCTCTAATAGTTCACTGAAGGCGGGCACACCCAGAATGGCAGTACATAAATTTTACTTTTGCAAATATACCATCTTTATCAATAAAAATGCAAATTTCAATCAAAATATTCTAAATGAACATGTTGTATGATGGATATAGACTATTTTGATGTTTTATGGGGATTTATTATCATTTGGGTAATGTAATCCAATCAAACTCTGCCTTACAATCTGACTATATGCCTAATAGACCCTATACGTTTTCAACCAATCAGAAGCCCCAAATCAATAGTAGATGGACCACCTTGATTATGAGAGACAAGTATTGACTAGTTTGACATGCTGTTGATTTATCGTACGTGTCACGATCACAGAATACAGTGACTCCAAATGTCTCTTATTTCAACGTCTTTCTACCGTTTCGTCAATTTCCCAGATGAACAAATAAGAAAAAAAAGGTACTAATTAAGCATTTGACATTTAAAAACAGCAACTCATCTATATACAATCAACGGATTTGTTTGTAAAAAACCAAATAAGGGCACATGTTCTTATTGTGAACGTCTGGCGGTAATTGCTTGTGTTACACCAGTGTGTTTGTATAACCACATCAGTGAAAGTCTTCGGTATCTAACATACGACAAAAGACCCAGTGAGACTTTTTCCAAACGTCATCTACCTACAACAAAATGTAAAACAAGCCATTCAGATTAAGGATCAGATTCGCGAGTCGTGGCGGTATCAACATAAGTGCATATGGATTTATGTGGTTTAAGCAATTTTTTTTATCGGCGACTCATTTCGGTTGATTGTGCATCGAAACGTTCATACATTTTGCACAACGCATCATTTTTAACGATGCGTATATCTGACAAATTATATTTTATTTTATTATTTCATGCTACTGGTAAAGTGTCTGTCATTTTGGTTTTTATCCCACCAAAATCCATCAAGTATTAAGGAAGTTATGAGTTTTACTGGGGGTAATGCCAGTATCAGCGCAAATGGATTGTCGACGAAAACCTGTCACGGTTGCGCAACGATAGTGTTATCGGTTGCGCTATAAATAGTCTATGATTCTCAACGATGTCTGTTTACCAACGTAGATTTTGAATGAAAATGCTAACTATTTTGTATTTTAGCTAGTTTTCATTCCAAACTATATCATTAAACGCAAATATGAAAGTTAAATAAGTATGTTTTAAAAAAGTGTTTTGCATAGTTTCTCTATAGCGATAGTTAATTTGTATATATTTTTAAGTAAATTTCAAACTTTTGTTTTTTAATTTCGTGCGTTTATATAGCTATTAGTCGAAATACTTAATAGTATACATATGTGATAAAATAGTTAAAAGCATACATAAAACAATAACAATTAAAGTCATCAACCAGGAAAATAATGTCTAAGATGGGTTTCATAAAATTATAATTACGTCCCTTTGTAGACGGCTGGCGTGACGCAGTCGGTAGCGCGGCGCATTTGTAACCGGAGGCCCCGCGTTTCGTCGGTGTGTTCTTGGGCCTCGTCCGTCGGTGTGTTCCTTAGCCTCGTCCGACGGACGTAAACCGTGTGGTCCCGTGTATCGGTCTATCATCAGAGCACGTTAAAGAACCATTGGCTTACACGGTGTCACTAACCACTAGCCACCAGGGTTGTCGTGACTAGTCATTTGTCAAGGCTTGCAAATTAACTACTGTTTTCACAATGAACATCTCGTTTTGTAACTTTTGGATTTACGTCTATGATTGTGAGATATCATTATTGCTTTTATGTCATAACTTTAATTACCGTTTTGTCAAAGTTTAGAGTAATATGTTTTCGAAGAAAATTTATAACTCGGTTTTAATCATTTTAAGTCTTTAAGTTTTAATGCAACCCGTTATAAGGTAAAGTGATAACGTATATAACATATTATTGCATACGCATTTACAAGCTCCGTTTACTTTCAATGTAACAGGAAACGTCAATATTCGCCCTGCGCGATTGCCTGTGTGATTCTGCGCAAGGCATGCCGGTAATCAATGGCGGTGTATAATACCGTCTGCTGCGAGTTATATTTTGGGGAGGACTGGCCCCTATCTTCTAATTTTGACAGGTTTCTATATACGTACCCGTGTCAGATCCATAATTAGACCAATATCTGTCACAAGTTGACCGATATAATTTATTAAATAGTTTGTTGCTTCCTCGTGAGTAGCTCGTGGCTAATTAGCATATTGTCTATTTATAAATCGAAAATGAAAGTACTTCAAAAGTCATGAAAGAGAAAGAGTTATGTTTAGACGGTAAAATGATGGTAAATTAAAGCATTAGGTTTTACTTATTAAACTATGAACTCCTGTGTTTGTAAAAACAAATAATTAAAATTATTTATAAACAATTTATTGAAATACAAAGTAATCCGTTGGCGGTTATGCGTATGCGTATGTAGACAAAAGTCTTAGTATAAAGGTCTATCGTCAGTTGTGACGTAGCCGGTATATGTATAGAATGGTTCATGTCAAAGAAAGTATGTCACGTGATGTAAACAATGTTTATATCATTGTGAAAATTCACACGATATAATAACAATATGTTTTTTTCAAATAAATGTTTTGGTGAAAATTAAAATGTGTGTGAAGCTCGGGTTTCGGGGTTCGGGGTTCGACATTCAAACCCAGTTCGGTATTTAACATTCGAACCCAGTTCGGGGTTCGAGATTCAAACCCAGTTCGGTATTCCACATTCGAACCCAGTTCGGGGTTCGACATTCGCACCCAGTTCGGTATTCAACATTCGAACCCAGTTCGGGGTTTGACATTCGAACCCAGTTCGGTATTCAACATTCGAACTCAGTTCGGTGTTCGAGATTCGAACCCAGTTCGGTATTCAGCATTCGAACCCAGTTCGGGGTTCGAGATTCGAACCCAGTTCTATATTCAATATTCAAATTCAGTTCGGGGTTCGTCACTCAAACCCAGTTCGCTATTCAACATTCGAACCCATTTCGAAAGAACTCGTGCATTTATCCCAATACAAATCAAATAACCTATAATTGTGCTACTTGTGCAATAATGAGCATACATAGTGTAGCCGTACTGACGCTGGAGACGTAATAAAACGTTGTTGTTATGAGAGTTAGTTAGGGGTCTACTGGTGGTAACCGCATCATTCGCCACCTATGCAAATATTGAAATTTTTTCCGGTCTTGCTTTCTTTTACGCTTTTCTTAACCCTTCCTCTGTCAACTCGAACCACTTCAACAAAGTCGCCTTCAACTTGTTGTACTCTAAAGAATCATTCGCCATCTATGCAAATATTGAACCTTTTTCCCGGTCTTGCTACCTTGAACTGTTTTCTCAACTCTTCACCTGCCAACTTGAACCCCTTCACTAAAGTCGCCTTCAACTTGTTGTACTCCAAAGAATCACCAGTGCGTAACCTGAAATAACTATGTAGACAGACAGACAGACAGACTTTTTATTCAGACTTGTACAAAGTACATCGTCTACAATACATACATATTAGCATATATAATGTCAACGTATATATACAAGTAAATGGTGAAATATATACAAATGGTATAATTAATCATTTCATTATTATTATTATTATTATTATTATTATGTAGTATAGTAAATAAGAGTAGGAGGTTGAACTAAGTAACTACCTTTCAATAGTTAATAAAGCGTTTCTTAATACAATTGATTCTTTAACATATAACGAAAGTTTTATTATTTCCATCTTGTCATGTGTATTTCAATGGTGAAATATAACAAATGGTATAATTTATCATTTCATTATTATTATTATAATTATTATTATGTATTATAGTAAATAAGAGTAGGAGGTTGAACTAAGTAACTACCTTTCAATAGTTAATAATGCGTTTCTTAATATAATTGGTTCTTTAACATATAACGAAAGTTTTCTTATTTCTATCGTGTCATGTGATTTCAGTAACTCCAAATATTTGAAAACAGAAGGACGTTTGATATAACAACGTTTTAAGTATTTTTTTCCACTATCAATATAACAAGGACAAATACATACAAAATGAAATTCATCTTCTATATCTAAACTATTACAGATTAGGCAATATCTTTCTTCACGAAGTGTTCTATTGTTGGCATATCTACCAGTCTGTATTCTGAGTGGATGTACAGATAGTCTAAGTCTAGTAAAATATAGACGTAAACTTCTTGGCAAAATATCTAAATATGTTTCATATTCCAAACTAGTTTTAATATCTTTGTACAATGTTAACACAGAACTGTTGTTTAAGGTACCACACCAATTTTGTTTAAAGGCATCTAAAACTCTAATTCTCTAAACTCATACAAAAATACGTTACTGTATATATAAGAAGCATTACGAATACGTACGAAAAACCGTAATCATCTAGTAATTTCTAAACACTGCTAACCCAGTTCGTTTTTCCGTTATTACAGTCCTGTAAAAGCGTGTTCATACACAGTCTTTAAAATGATATTGTCAGTATTTATTACTTTCAACCAATATTTCATAATTCTTATATATCTATTAACATATAGGGGATATCTTCCAAGTTCGCCATACACAGCTGCATTGTATGTACTAGGTAGTACCTTTAATAACCTTTTACAAAATTTTAAATGAATTCTTTCAATTTCTTTAGATTTAGTATTGCCCCAAATCTCACATGCATAACTTAGAACAGACACAACAAAGGCATCAAACAACTAACATAAAGTTTTAGGACTCAAATCATATACTTTACATTTACATAATAGAACATTCATTGCCTTAAGCGCTTTACCAACTAAATGCTCGTGATTAAGAGCGAAATTTCCAGTACAATTGAAAACATTCCCTAAATAGTTAAAATCATTCACTACGTTGATAACGTCTCCATTGTAGCTCCAATGCTCACTGGCTAATAATCCGCCACGTTTACGAAAAAACATAATTTTAGTTTTGGCAATATTTACTTTAAGTCCCCACGAATCGCAATAATTATTTAATGTATCTAAATGTACATTGTATTTCAGCAGGTGTTTTTCCTACAATGGCCATGTCATCCGCAAATAGCAATAACATTAGTACTATATTATCTAATTGCAAACCTGAATCTATATTATTTTGCAAACTTCAACAAAAAGAGAAAACAAAAGAGGGGACATTACCTCCCATTGACGTAAGCCAACAGCATAATTAAAATAATCAGTATAATTAGCACAGGATTTGACACATGATTTGACTTTTTGGTAAATATTGCGTATAATTCTAAGTAATTTGCCATTAATACCACATCTATACATCTTAAGCTATAATGCATTTCTATAAATAGAATCAAAACATTTCATCATATCGACAAAAATAACATACAATCGTTTGTTTTCATTCAAGTATTTTTGGACTAATGACATAAGTATAAAAATCGCATCAACAGTGGATCTAACTAACTAGCGTAATGCCTCTATAATTATTTACATCATTTACATCGCCTTTTTTGTGTAAAGGAATTATAATCCCTTCCATCCATTTATCTGGGTAAAAACCCGAATTCAAAATGCAATTGAATATATCGCATAAATGAGCCGATAATATATTTATGCTTTCAATAAAATATTCATTCAGTAAACAATCACTACCAAAAGCCTTCCCTCTTTTTAAGGATTTTACAGCATTTAAAATTTCATCAATCGTGATAGGCTGGTCAAGTTCTGGGAAGGACCCATTAGGATTAGCAAAATCATTATTTTCACAAAAATATTCCGCGTCATCATTTGTACAGTTAAATACATCACTGCCAAGCTTTTCAAAATATTCACGAAAAAGTATCTAATGCTATCTTATTAGCAACAGACTTATTTGAGCTCTTGAAATACTTCCAAAAATCTCGTGGTTTACTTTTCTTAAGACTCTCTATTTTACGTTTATAAAATGTATTTTTCTTCTTACAAATTATATTCTTATACAATAATTTACGTTCAAATAAATCTATTCTATTTGCATCAGTTTTATAACAATTAAACAGGTTTAAGGCATAATGCATATTTCGAGCATTCACACAGTCTTGATCAAACCAGTCTGCATTTTTCATACAAAACTCAGTATCAAAACAAGGTTTATTTTCAAATTGCGTTTTGTAAATAAAGGATCAGCAACACTCCGTATAGTATCAGTAAAATTGCCCAAAGCCTCGTTTATCGACTGTTTAGTACAGTTATTTAAATTGAATACAATATTATTGAAGTCGGGCAATTTGGCAATAATACCAGACCGAAATTGCGCCTTATACAAATCATTCCACTTAAATCCTGTCTCAGAATAACTGTCAACATCATGTGATACATTATTACATACAAATGAAAAATGTAACGGGGCATGATCGCTCCATTCATTAAAATGCCCAATAGTAAAATCATTGATCAATGAAAAATGACGTTCACTATACAACAAATAATCAATAACAGATGTACCGTTACGCGATAGGTAGGTGAACTGGTTTGTATTACCAATGCGATCATTAACAATACGTATACATGAAGATTTACACAGATCTAATAATTTAATACCATGACTATTATGGTTTTTATCGATAGAGGCCCTAACAGGGGTATTGTCTGGTTCATAATCTACTTCATCAACAGACATATTACATTTATCGTGGATTATGTAATCATTTTTATTACTCACTCTACTATTAAAATCACCACATAGAAACACAGAACCTAAGCAATCAAATGTAGAAATATAATTTTCAAGTGTGTCAAACAAGTTGATGTTATTAAATGAATTATATGCTGGTGAATTTTCACACCAAATATATGCACCACATAAATAGATATCCTCATCTATATTAAAAAACACACGATCCAACTTTATCCAAATAATAGTATCATGGTGATTTTTCACAATCTGTATACCATATTTTAAGTGTTCTTTATACATTAAAACTATATCCCCGCTACATCGGCGTGAATTTCTGTTTTGAAACTTTCTGTAAAAATGATGTGTGATATAACCATTAAGGTTACTTTTAGTAGAAGAATTTGTCCAAGATTCATAAAGAAAACAAATATCATGATTAGCAACAATATTAACAAAATCACTATTGCATTGCTTGCCTTGCGTAAGTCCATGTACGTTCCATGATTCCATGATAGTACGGACATCTCACCTCATACAAGAAAAAGACGCTATCTGGGTATTCAGTTCAGAGAGGAAATCCCAACCCTCGGTATAAGTGTTTTAATCGGAACCTCCGATAAAAACACTTATACCTCGGGTTGGATTTCCCTATCTTAATAGGATACCAAGACATATTCTTATGTTCTACACCTCATTCATAATGTAAATAATCACTCTAATGTTCACTAACAATCCCCTTAAGTATATATTACTTTAAGTATATGCACTGCAGCTAGGCATGCAACATACATTAGGATACCCTTTACTTTCAACAGTATTCATTAATACAACAAAAAACAATCACAGTTCGACTCACTCATGACGACAACCCCACGTTCAGCCTCCCTCAGCCTCATGAAATGAAACTACCGTATTTTAAGCTTTGATTTGCATTGGGTTGATTTTGTTACACTTTGTATACCAATCTAGATACAATTTCATCATTATATACTTATCACTAAATCATTCTGATCAATATTAATAATCATCAAAACCAGAGTTAGTGTGTTGAAGCTAAAACATGTTTTATTCAAATTGCGAAATCACTATATTTGTATTATAAAGGGATGTAATCTGAAAATATTCATTCTTGAAAGCTGTATGGCGCAAAAGTGAGTGAACAGGTCAGCTTACTTTCTCCGTCTTTTTAGTGCTGGGGTTTTCTTCTGTTTATTTCAATAGAACAAAACTGTATTAAATCAAAATTTAAACCACAAGACCCGGAAATGCTGTTTAAACCAAAACAAGGGGAATAACTTTGCGTACAAGTTTGATTCGAGGAAAATTGTTTTCATGACAGTGCTGGCCTTTTAACAAAGGTATTAACATATAAGACCAAACACAATATATTTTCATTGTGTCTACATGTATGGGTAAAGTTGCGGAAGTTTCTTTTTTTGTTGAGTATACTACCACGGATACACTACCACGGATACACGATACTGTTTGTCTGGTGTGACTTCATTACAGTAGGAAGTTCAAACCACTACCTGGGACGTAGTGACCAAACCACTACCTGGGACGTAGTGACCAAACCACTACCTGGGACGTAGTGACCAAAACAAAAGGTATTTTTTTTGTTTAAAAATAAACCAAGTTATTAATGAAACAATTTAAGGAGGAATCTTAATTTAAGGAGGAATCTTTACATTAGAGTATGTAAGCAAATCTATTAACCTAGCGTCACCTTATACCCTTCATGTCTTCTAGTCGAACACAATGTGAATGGAGTTCTGTGGACTTAGACCTGAGTTCACTTGCTGTGCAACTGCATCATTTGCTGGTCCATCGTCTGAATATATTTTTCTTTGCCTGACAATACTTGATAGACGTGTAGATGGTGGACATATCGGTTAGACTTGTATAGATATATGATGGGAGCATTCAATGCAATCGTATAAGGTTCATGAACTGGATAAAAGGCCAAATATATATATTTTGATCAGATGTCATATCAATAACTGGAGTGTTGGATATGTTTCGTCAAGGCATAGATCTCAGGCAAAACTCATGTGAAGTATTTGATATTAATTCCAAAATTAATTACTTTAGCGAAAAGTATCTTGGTGGTCTTGTAGTAGACTTTTAAAAGGTAATTGTAGTTATTAATACATGTATAGCTAATTTTCATGCGAAACTTTACTTGACTGTTCCTTACTTCTTGGAATTATAATAGAGGTACTGTCGTTACCATCTTTCGTTTGAAAGCACACACTTGATAACGAGTGAAATGTATTCTTGTCATCTACTGTTTGCTATAACAGGCACAGAAACGGAATTAATTCAGAAGATTTATTAGCTTCTTTGAGCCAAAGTCATATACCTAATATTCGGTGGTCCTGTCGAAGAAAAGCAACCTTCCAAAAACTATATCAAAGAAAAGCAACCTTCCAAAAAATATATTTGTCTCCGCAAGTGAAATGGATTCTCACCATTGGTAATGGACACACTTTTTTTTACACGCAGGTATAAGGCAAGAACAATACAAAATCAATTAGTACTTTGAATTGCGGGAAAAAAGTGCGCGTTGTGAACATCGCAAGTGATCGACTGTACTATACCTTCTTAAACTTATGTAATTACACAACCGTCTTGATCGCAGCAAAAAAGAGTAGTAAAGTATCTTTCCAACATCAAAATCAGAGTGGTTCATGTATGCATTGTACAGAATAATGAGTAAAGCTAATTAAAAAGTGAATAATTTATATATTCATTAACAAACTAATAAGATTAGTACAACGCCATTGATTAATTATCTCCCTTTATATACAGTTTAAAATCATTTTGGATAACCAAACATATATTAAAATATGTGTGTGATATTTGAAATCATGTATAGTATCAATATATTGCATAATATAACAGTAACTTTTAAAACAACAATAACAACAAACGACTTTCATATGATTAGTAGCATACATGTCTAAAGCATTAACATATATAAAAATCGGAGTAGGAAAAGTTTCGTCATAATTTGAGAAAGATTATGCGTTTTATATTATTTCTTTTGTAGTAAACCTGTTCTTACATATTTTATTACATTTCTTATTGAACTAAAATGAATGAATTAATTAATTTCACGTTTATTAAACAAAATAGAATTGTCCTATTTTAAAAAAAAAATCGATACTTTTAAGTATAGTATTATTCTTTATATTTAAGAAATAATTTTTAGTTAAACATGAAATATATCATACATATTTATTTTACTTACGTAAGAAGATGTTTATATACATTTGTTAACGAAAAATGAGCTATCATTTATCTGAAACATATAATTTTAGTCGGTAGCTAATATTTTGCTGAAATTTGTTATTTGTGGGTTGTGGTGTTCAGGCTCCATTTTAAAAAAAGTGTACCACTTCGTGCAAGTAATTTTGGTGGGATCGTTTAGTACACATAATTACCTTTCCTTTGATATATAATAAGCCCGTTTTCTAGCTGGTCCAAGCTAACTCCTTAACTAAGCGACTTGTTTGCATATTGTCACTACAACATAGGGTAAGTGTGAGGTTTGGTGCACTCTAGAACCTGGTTTAAACCCCCAGCGGACATTTTTGCCACTGACCATTCCAAGGCGGTAGCCCTATTGTCAACCATTTGTCCGTTTCTGACGTCATATGCCTTTATTGCCATTCATGTTTGTCTTTTTGATTGTTGTTGGGTTTACTGTGCTTTGTGAAAGCTACATTTCCTGTTCGAATGTTATACTTATTTGTGTGTATGTTTTGGATATCATTTTAAGCGTCTGTGTACCAAGTTTTTGAAAAAGATAATGTTTTGGTTGAAATTTATTTTATAAATAAATATTTTACCTTTTATTGAGCATCATATGTCAGAATCTCAACTTCCTTGAAATGTATTGTTTTTTAAACATAAATGTGAATAAGTCAACTTCAAAGCCTTCCTCATGCAGTGCCAGTTGAATTTGGTCAATAATTAAGATGAATGTACCAATAATTTAAGAAAATAAAACAGCTAATTTTAGTAAAAATATCAACAGTACTCCATATTGTGACTATTTTCACAATGGTAATAGTTGGTTGTAAGGAGTGCCAAAAGGGCCTTTTAGTGATTTTGTTTTGTTACGGATATAAAAAATAAAGTATACATATATTATTTGTTAATTTCTACAAAACTGAGCATATATTAAAGGGACACATGGCCATCTGTAAGTTTTTATCAAACATTACAATAAGCATCGTGATTTATTAATCCAGTATCATTTAGACTTAAAACGGCTTGCATATCATTAAATTCAATTCTTATTTTTCATTTTTTCTTCATATACTTTTGATATAGTTATAGGTTTATATATTATTGGTGCAATATAATAAAGAGTTAGTAAAATGGCAAACTATTTCCTTTATAGCAGTCTTATAACTGACATAAATGATTGAACAATTTAAGTTATGTAGACAACTAACGTAACACCGCGACTTTAAAAAACGAATCGAGATTGCCGTGTGCCTATTAAATGAAATATCTTAATTTACCTTACAAATCAATGAAGATAACTTTACCAGTCTTAAAATCTTCTATGAAATGGTTGATTTCTGTTGATGTTCTGTTGATTCCTCCTCATTGTCATTACAGAACCTCATAAACCGCACCTACACCATCTTGTCCATTGATAATGGAAACAACAAAGACTTTATACCACTTAGGTTGACCAACAACAAACCACTGGTGTTTGATGCCGCGACCTAGGAGTTAAGTGCGTTGTTCACGTCGAGTTCTACAAAATGCATGTAACATATATGTGTAATGTTGAATAACAAATTAGGACAACCGCCAACATATAAAGTGAAATCTTTACTAGAGACAACTTGTTTAAGAGACCCATCTTCAGTCGGCAATTGTATCGCTCTATGTATAAAGTGTGAATGCACCTGAACTAATAGACCACTTGTGTTAAGAGACCGTTTTTTATTTTCCCTTTGGTGCTCTCTTAATGCCTGAATGTTAGATTGTACATTAAACGCCATTTCTAAAGGGAATCAGTGTAAACATGTAAAACTGCTGTTTAATGCTGCAATCAATTACATAAATAAACATTTGTGAAATACCCAACGCTTTTAACATGTATACTGAGCAAACACGTCCCTCCTCCATGTTTAAGTTAACTTACTAAAGATATCCACCGTTTCAGGATAAAATCTATACAGAAAATTAAGTTCGTTTATCTGTGGACAAAATTCAGCTGTCAAAATTATGCTGCAATCTAAAGTTTTGGTGTGGCACGCTAGCAAAGTCTCGAGGTGTCTAAATTGAATATCACAAAAATTAAAGACCTCAGTTAGTAAGGTTTAAAGGGTAAGATCTAATTAAGAATTTGCCAGCTGGATCAAATAAACTTAATAACGTTTGTGACCATCATTTGCACGAATGCAGGTCATAATTCACGAATTTCATAATACATTTGTTTTAGATCCTACTGATAAAACAACTTATAAAGTAATTATTGTTTGACGTCTGCATTACGTCAATGTTTTATCACTGGAACTCAGTAGACTAATTCGTATACTCTAGTTAATCTACTGAGGATGATGTTGTTTCCACATATATCACTCGGTGCACTACTTTCAAGGCTGGGGTAGACGAAATGCAAAACAAACTGTCAGCTATGTACTGGATTCCTAAATTACATAAAAAGCCGTATAAACCTCGCTTTATTTCGAATTCTAGTGCCTGCACCACCACAAAATATCTCCAAGCTTTTAACTTCTTGTCTTACTGCCGATAAAGGTAACGTTAAACAATATTGTTTCATCTAAAAGTACTTATGATTTCTCTAACTATATACAACCTTACCACATCACCTTATCAAAGACAAGTTTATTCTTTTATTCAAAAAACTTTCGCCAGAGACAAAAACTACATTTTTGGCCTGTAACAATATTTTAAACGGCAGTTTAGACAATTACACTATGTGGACTTGCCAAAATATTTGTAAAACACCCATTTTCCCTATTAGATAAAATTTTCGTCAGGTATGGAACTACCGTTTATAGACAAAGTGTTGGATACTATCCCTTTGGGTACGAACTGTGCACCTCTTGTCGCAGATTTGTTCTTGTATTGCTATGAAAGAGAATTCATGTTGAGTCTTTCATCCGATACTCAGGCAGATGTAATGACACCGCTCGGTATTTGGATGACATATTAAACATTGACAATACTTTCTTTTCTACTATGGTTAATGATATCTATATTTAGGAACTTCAACTCAACAAAGCTAACAGTTCAGATACCGTCGCTTCTTTTCTTGATTTATATCTCTCTATTGAAGAAAGATAAAAATATCGGACAGGGAAAGCAGCATTCAAGGACGACAGTCAACCACAAAACACAAAAACAAACACGCAAACAGACAAACGAAAAGGCAAAAGTAATAAAAAATGCAAACGACATCACAAACACAAAAGGGTTGACAATAGGGCTTACGCCTTGGAACGGTCAGTGGCAAAGTAGGCCACTGGGGGTTTAAACCGGTTTTAGGGTGCACCAAACCTCACACGTACCCTACTGTAAACCCATTTAAACAGGACAGTGTAAATAAAGAAATCCCTGAAAATGGCGAAATAATTAGTAAAATCTATGACAAGAGAGATGATATTAATTTTGATATTATTAGTTATCCCCATTTAGACGGGGATGTATGTTTTTCAACTTATTTATTTTCTCTAGACCTTGTCGTGTTGAGGACTGTAATATTCGTAATATTTGTATAACTAAAATGTTACTCCATCAGAGCTACCGTTTCCATGAACTTCGATTTTTTTTTGCAAAATGTATTATCTCAAGAAGGATAAAAATATCGGACAGGGAAAGCAGCATTCAAGGACGACAGTCGACCACAAAACACAAAAACAAACACGCAAACAGACAAACGAAAAGGCAAAAGTAATAAAAATGCAAACGACATTACAAACACAAAAGGGTTGACAATAGGGCTACCCGCCTTGGAGCGGTCAGTGGCAAAGTAGGCCACTGGGGGTTTAAACCGGTTCTAGGGTGCACCAAACCTCACACTTACCCTACTGTCATCCCATTAAAACAGGACAGTGTAAATAAAGAAATCCCCGCCATGATCTAAACTCTAACCAACAAGGTAGCAACCCTTATCTACTTTTATAAAAGTAATTTAAGAACTCTTCTGCGACAAGGACTATCACAACCTGACTTTATGACCCTATCACTTTGGAACGCACTGCATGCTTGGTGGTGGAACCATTTACAATTCGCCACTAAGCTTTTCTCTTTAATTGTGCGATGACCGGACAGGCTGTGGACCTTATGATGACGTCTACCTAATGCTTAAAAGGACGTTGACGTTTGATGTTTGTCTGCAATAGTGTCGTGCCCTCAATAGTTTATTCTCTTGTTGCTATGGCTTCTGCCAAGTCATTGAGTACCTTATTTGTGGCTTTCTAGGCTATTGTGTTTTTGTATATATATATACGTAGCGGAGGAAATAACCAGAAAATAGTTCAGATTGTGATACAAGTATGATATTTTGCACAGTGCGTGCAAATATTATATTCAAATGAAAAATAACCTGACCCAATTCAATTTCGATCATTTTCAAGATGGCCGACAACTATCCAAAATGGCGGCCAAAAAACTGTAAATATAAGATACAGCTGTATACTAAGCTAATAGTTTATCTCATTCACTATATTTTGGCTTCGACTGTAAAATCAATACTCATGTGTGCAAATAATTCGGCACGATTATGCATTTATTTAAAATAAAGATATGAGTATACACCACCCACAACAAATTATATGTTCAATATTTGCTTTATATTCTGTAGTGGTTATCATATGTTCGGGTATTCATATAATTGCGGATATATACGTATTAAACTATACATAATATATCCGAATATACATAGTAACGGAACATACTTACTTACTTTTTGCTATTGCCAATTAAAAACAATCCCTTAGAAATACGAAGAACTACCAATATCGACATATTTTATACTTTTTATTAGGTATAATCTTAATCTTAAGTTTGGACTAATAATATCTTTAAGTGGCCTTTTTTCTACTGACTATGCTAAGGAGGTACCAATATTATCAACTCGGTTTTGCTCGTAGTGTCGCATGCTTTGCTTCTAATTTCCCTTATACTTGTTGATTGTTTTGAATGTATGCTTTGGTTGACTGTGCTCTGTGAATGCTACATTTCCTGTTCGACTTGTATATCTACTTTTATATTTAGTCCTGATTAACTACTTTCAAGTTTGCATTCTGTTTAAATTGCCACGCATAACTACATAGCGAAGTAAACGCCAAAGTATCACGGTAGCATTTGCATCAACATGTACGGTTCCTTTTCTTACAACCACATTGCCGACATGCTTGACATATAGCTGAATTGCGGAGCAGAGTAGCCCAATACGGTTCCATTGGTCACGCAGCATATGTTCAGACCCATTAACTTGAAGACGGATGAGGTCTAACTTGATCTTTAGTATTACAAACTTATTAATCGTTTACTCTACCTGGGGTGGGGGTGGCTGGGACATACTCCGGGGATTAGACAAAAATAAATTCCCCATGGTAGGGAATCCTACACCAATATAGAATTTTGATATTAACACCTACCCCGGGGAATTATACATAAATCTTAGTGATGGTAATTAGACAATCAATTTGTACATTTGTTTACTACCCACTGGGTATTCCCTACCCCACCCTACACCCCATCCCTCCCTAGGACCACCACATAGGTGCATTCCTAATTGAGACCATTCACATCTGGCTTGATAGCCACATCGATATGCATGATGTATTAATGTAGCTTTTGGTGGAATTGCGTAATTACAAGATTTGCTTTGTATCATGGCTTCATTTACCATCGGTGTACTGCTTGATTTATCATACATAACACGTGTAAATTCTCCTAAACCATCATAAACTGATTCATCAATACTGCTAGGCATGTTGCTGAAGTTTATAACGTTTTCTGTTGCAGTTTCAAGTATATGTTCCAAGTTTCCCATTTGCAGTTTCAAGTATATGTTCCAAGTTTCCCATGCATGCTTTCCCCTTTCCCATGGAAAGTTTAAATGGTTTTGCAACGTGGGAAAGCATGAAATAAAGAAAAAGCTCCGGTCTTTGGACATAACTGGAGCACGATATAATGTATTCATAGCCATTTTTAATCATTCCCTCTTCCATCGGCAATACAGAGCGGATCTATGCCAATGTGCTTAGGGCGCTTTGATGACAACCACGTCAGTGTCAGAGCCGGATATTATAATTTTCCTACATCCGTCCTTGATTTACTTTTTTCACCTATAATTACTCGTATGTCAGCCCCTATGTGGTTACAGGGTGCACGTTTATCTTTCTCAATAGACAAATAAACTTTTTTCATCTACTGTTACATCGGCTGGCTTTGATAAACATGTCTATGACTGATTTTTCGATTAGAAAAAATACAGCTGTTTTATTTCCAGATATTCGTAAACTGTTTGACAGTTAGCCGGCACTTTGCTTAAATCTGAAACATTTGTTCTAGCAACTGAACCTCTGGTATCCCTGGTACTACATAACTTTCCAAACTATCAAATATCTGTCAATTGTGACGTAGATCTTGTTTAATTTTTGAAAGTACGACTCAAACGTTGGTCTCAATTTATCTTGATTTTTTCCT
This sequence comes from Cyrtodaria siliqua, assembly GCA_037043455.1. NCBI lineage: Eukaryota > Metazoa > Mollusca > Bivalvia > Adapedonta > Hiatellidae > Cyrtodaria > Cyrtodaria siliqua. The sequence continues at coordinate 5,610 of JAWPHD010021413.1, read as the reverse complement.
TTTAGATGGCATTTACTGACTTGCATGCTCGAAAAAGACTTCTATATTGCAATGCCGAATTGACATGAACTAAAAATTCGAAAAAAGAGATTTCAGTCGTTTTGCTTGCATCGATACACAACTTTAGTCTTCTCATCTGTGTTTTCACGCGGAAAAACACATTGTTTCCATTGCTTACAAGATATAACTGTTTAGTCTGTGAGACATGCAGAAGATCTGCTACTCGTTTATCTACCACCCATTTCTTATCAATACTGAAATGGTGCTAGAATCATCAGGGAATGGATCTCCTTCCAGTTACTGAAATATATCCTCTAAAGTTTTATTTGGATGAGGAAATTTCTCTTTCACCATAGTGTATCTCAGACTGTCCTAGAAGGCTCCACATTTTTGTAACTGAAGCCATCCATCTCCTTAAAGCAGACAAATTATCGGTCAATCATATTTCCCAACCAACTCCATTTACTTGCCTTATTTTTTCATGAACCTGGTAAATAGATTGCTAAAAACATGTTCTTCGGTTATGCTCGGAAATGTACGCTTTATGAATTTTGCTGCACTCACTAGATATTTGTCGATCAATCAAACGAACTGGAAGCCGTCTAGCATGAACAATGGCAAACATGCAAAGGATGAATTCTGAAGTACACTTTTTGTCTAGCTGAATCTTTTTCTCTATATGAGTTGACAAAGTCCAGAAAAAGTACTTCAAAATTCAGGACCTGATTCCATAACTAAAATTGTATACCTTCTTTAAATGATATAAACTATTTCATCGACATCTCAATGTATGGTTGGCATACATATTTTCCTTTAGCTTTTATTCGTATTCCGTTATCTGAGTCTCATAAAATTGTTTTTGAAACATTTGAACCAGATATAAACGATTCGGCCGTATCAATTGATTCGATAGGAGCTTCAGATAAGACAGTTATCCAGCTATTGTATTTCAGTACTTTCCATAGTACCTTCAAAATTGCCATTTCGATGTGCAGCCCTTCCATTATAATAACAATTACCGCTGAATATTTGCCAATGCTAATATCGGAAGATCTGCTGTTATTACCGTCGTTTGTACAGGATTAAGAAACGCTGGCACATCCTTTACCATATCCATAGAATGTTTTGTTGTTGCCACGGAGTGTGCTTGCTTTTAAAATAACGGCAAAAGTACACTACAAACCAGTTATTGAAACTCCAGGTGTTCAGCAGACCATATTATAATGTATATGTGCCGATAACAGGTATAGGTGTATTCACGGGTTCTTAAAATACACGAATTTGAATATGTGTAAAATAAATTATATGAGTTGGTAACTCTTAATTCGATGCTGCAGTTTTTATGTTTTGCCTGAATGTGTCCACAGAGTCTGGAGTCACAAAATGTATTATATATTATATTATATATAAGTTATATATATGAACCTCATCGTCAGTAGGTTAAGAAACGGTGTACATATCTTGTAAGATTTGCCTGTTGATGGCGGGATAGGGACTTTAAAGAATAGCTTCGTAATATGTAAGGGCGATACAATCCATACTTTTATTTGAATGTAAAAGTTCGGCCGAACATGATCTCTTTAATGCAAAAAAATGTCTTTAATGTTTGGTCTATTCTAATCCTTAGTATCATTGTAATCACATTTATAATATAATTTATTATATAAATAATTTACAATTGATGATATATACGATTATAATTTGACTAAGAAACTATGTGAAAAGTATACAAACAACGCATTATACAATAACGTTTTACTACCAGTTTCTGCATAATACTTCGATATGATAGAATTTCTTTTAACTTTTAGGCCATTTTGGCGGCCATTTTGAAAATGGGTGCCCATTTTAAAATATTTTGCCAAATATCTCAGTTATTTCCTCTGCAAACGAGCATCTTTGTTTTGCATATATTGCCTATTAATGCTGTCTTGTTGGTTAGAGAATAGTTCATGACAGGGATTTATTTACACTTTCCCCGCGTTTTATTGGGATGACGGTAGGGTTAGTGTGAGGTTTGGTGCACCCTAAAACCTGGTTTAAACCCCCAGTGGCCTTTTTTGCCACTGACCGTTCCAAGGTTGTAGCCCTATTGTTAACCGTTTATTTGTTTGTGACGTCATATGCCTTTATTCCATATTAACATTGCCATTCATGCTTGTCGTTTTGCATGGTTTTGGGTTTACTGTGTTCTGTGAAAGCACCATTTCCTGTGCGAATTTTATACTTATTTCTATGGTGATGTGATTTACAAATGTCGTAATATCCTTGGTCATAATCACTTTCATACACTCTTTATTAAACTTGTTAAAAAGTTCATAAAAAGAGGTTATGACCCTTTCATTTTGGAACGCACTGCATGTTTAGTGGTTGACCCATTTACAGTTCGCCACTATGCTTTCTTCTTTGATTGTGCGATGACCGGACAGATTGTGTAGGATGAAGTCTACCTAAATCCTTATAAGATGCTAGCGTTTGATGTTTGTCTTTAATCTTGTCTTGTCATACCCTTAACGGTTTGTTCTCTTGTTCCTCAGGCTTCTGCCAAGCCAAGTCAGTAAGTAGTTACTTTGTGGCTTTCTAGGCTTCTGTTTTTTTTAATATACACTTGATCGTTTATATGTTTTATTTTTATTGCCTGTTAATTCTGCCTTGATTGTAGAGAGTATAATCTGGCGGGGATATCTTTATATACACAGTCCCGTTTATTGGGATGACAACAGGGTAAGAGTGAGGTTTGGTGCACCCTAAAACCTGGTTTAAAACCTCAACGGCCTTTATTGCCACTGACCGTTCCATTTTGTCAACCTATTGTCAACGCTTGTTTGTCTTGTTACTCTGGCTTCTGCCAAGTCATTGAGTACTTACTTTGTGGATTTCTAGGCTTTTGTCTTTTTATATTATATAAACATGATCATTTATGTGTTTTACTTATTTTGCCTACTGATGCTGCCTTGTGTGTTAGAGATTATAACCTGGGGCGTATATCTTTATTTACACTGAGCCTGGTTTAAACCCCCAGCGTTTTTGCTGGCACTGTCCGTTCCAAGGCGGTAGCCCTATTGTCAACCATTTGTGTGTTTGTGACGGCATATGCCTTTATTCCTTATTAACATTGCCATTCATGTTTGTCTTTTTGCGTGTTTTGGGGCTTACTGTGTTCTGTGAAAGCTGCATTTCCTGATCGATATACTTATTTTTATATATACTGATATAGTTGTTCTTCGTTTCTTTGTGTGTTGGTGGTTGACTGTCGTCCTTAAATGCTACTTTTCCTGTGCGATTTTTATATCTACTTTTAATATGTCACATTTTAGCAAATCAAGGGCCATAACTCTGGTGTTGCTAATCCGATCAGTCTGGTTTTAGAATTTGTCCGAGCTTTCATTGATCAAAAAGCACTGGCAAAGTTTGGTAAAAAACAAATACAAAATGAAGGCAAACGTTTTTAGTTGCTCTTTTAAGCTTATGGGATGGTGAGTTGTCTGTCGTCCGTCTTCCGTCGTCCGTCCGTCTCCGTTAACGTTTGCCGTGTGAACACATTAGGGCCTACATTATAAATCGGATTTTTACCAAACTTTGCCAGTGTCTTTATTTCAATAAAAGCTCGGACAAGTTCGAAAGCTAGGCAGATCGGATTAGGTTCACCGTAGTTTGATGGCCCTTGATTTGCAGAAAAATACCCTATGCTGCCTTGTGAACACTCTACCACCTTTATTTATTCTTTGATCTTTACCGAACTTGCATAGATTGTTATCATTTATTAGAGCTCAGACATGTTCGAAAACCAGGTAGATCGAATGAGTAACACCAGAGTTATGGCCCTTGTTTTTTATCTGAAAAATGCAATTTTCTGCGTTGTGAACACACTATCACCTTTATTTATTAGTTGATCTTTACCAAACTTGCGCATATTGTTATTATTAATAAAAGCTCAGACAAGCTTGGACAACCAGTCAGATCGGATCAGTAACACCAGAGTTATGACACTCTAGCAACTTCATTTATTATTTGATCTTTACCAAACGTTGTCAGTGTCTTTATATCAATAAAAGTTCGGAAAAGATCGAAAACCTGCTAGATCAGAATAATAACACCAGAGTTATGACCATTGTTTTTCTGAAAATGCCATTTTCTGCCGTGCAAACACTTTGACACCTTCATTTATTATTTGATCTTTACCAAATTTTGCCTGATTGTTAATATCAATAAAAGCTCAAAAAAGTTCGAAAACCAGCCAGATCGGACAAGTAACACCAGACTTATAGCCCTGGATTTTCTCATATATGCAATATGCTACAATGAGAACCTGCGGTCGTGGGTTCAAATCCCACTGGGGGCTTACTTTCCTTTTAATTTTATGACCCAATGGGTTGCAGCAAGGTCTCGGAGTTTGTCTCGAAATTGGGTAAAAATAAATACATATATTGTCTAAATGTGAATGGATTTGATTAATATTGTGTATGGTTATTACAGGACTCGAGCCACAACATATACAAAACGAGTTTTGTCCTCCTGCATACAGGGAAACAATTTGGGGAGCTTGCAGTAAGTTACTATTACAGTTTCGGCCTTGTCACATTAACTCCTTCAATACTCTTTGAGATTTCAATTTCATTTGTGGTGTATTTCTTAGTTAAGGATGTGCAAATGCACAATAAGTGTGTGTTTGGCTCCATCCCCCGAGGCTTCCTATGGGGTAATCAGGTAAAAAAATGCATATCTTATCCAAATGTGAATGCATTCAATTCTAATTTGCTATGGTATTTTAGGGACTCGAAGCACAACATATATAAAAAGGTATTTGTCCTCCTGTGTAAATGGGACCCTTTACCTGGTACAACTTGTGGAACTTGCTGTAATTTATTTGTTCGACTGCCATTTTGCTCAGTGCAGGACAAAGGGATTTGTCATAAGTGCTACAACAACTAATTTACTCCTCATCCCCACCCCCACCCACAGACTCCATAAAGGCAGGAGAGCTATAAGGCCCCCTTGGGCCTCTTGTTTCATAATTCAATTCAATAATACTGGTCCGATATAGCTGGTTTTCTAACTTGTCCGAGCTTTCATTAATATAAACAATCTGGACACATTTCGTAAAGATCAAATACTAAATGAAGGTGCTCGAGTGTTCACAAGGCTTAATATGACATTTTTCAGAAAAACAAGGGCGATAACGCTGGTGTTACTAATCAAATCTGGCTAAAAAAAAATATCTTTTCTAAGCTTTTATTAATATAAAGAAACTGGCACTGTTTCATAGAGTTCCGATTAATAATGAAGTCCCTGGACACAAGGAAAACGTTAACGACGGATGGACTGACGACGGACAACTCGGTATACCGTGAGCTCAGATGGAGGGGGCGGCTCCTACCCCTCTGTATGAAAAAGCGTCTAAACCTTTTGAAGAGACGTATAAATGTTTTGAAGACCAGTCTAAATTATTTACACCTCTTTGCAAATAATAATGGCTTGGATCAAATAAGTATTGCTAACAATTCATTTGCAGCTTTCCTAAAATTATTGAAGAGAAGCGTAAAGCATTTGAAGTGGGGTTTATTATGATTAACACTACTTTTGAACAAACTTGTAAGAAGACCAAAAGCT